>CM076571.1:550862738-550905944 GCA_034641835.2 Pinus albicaulis
GCCAGCCTTAACCAACCACTTCTTCCATTATAGGAAAACAAAAACAAAAAACACATGAATTAGAATATTAGAATATTTATTGCCATCCACGGGTCTGAAAGCAAGTTGAGGGCTTAATCTCGACATTGATTTCAATGCAAAAAATTAATTAGATGGTATAACGTTGCAGAAGCTACGACACTTCGCAACCTGCACAGGCACCACTTCAACAAGTTATCGACCTCCCATCTCGTCTAATGTACAAAACTACACATATCAGCTACGACTTCTCCTCATAACTCATGGCTCAAATTTCATCGTTGTAGTTGCATCAGTCCGGGTTAGGATTCAGGAACACATACAACCTAATTCATTTCTACAATATTTTCGTATTTTTAATTAAATTTATATATATATATATATAAACCAGTGTCATAGAAAATGAGTTATGATTTTTGAGACATGTGATATTGATCAGTCATAATATTGAGATATGATTTTTGAGACATGTGATATTGATGAACCATAATATTGGCTAATGATATTATAACAAAATCTATTTATAAGTTAAGAATCTCAATAATAAAATGAAAGTGAATCACAATAATAAAGCCTTTTTACATTTTCTTAAAATTGTATATATTTAAGTCATTAATTCATTTTATCAATAATAATAATATTATTTTTAAATAAAATTGTAATATAGTTAATGTAGCTAAAATAAAGTGTTTTAATACTTATTATTTATTGATACCCACCAATATTTTAATTTATATAACTATACTAATTTAAATAATTTCTAGTTATTATTTTGAGAATACATCATATTCATTATCATTTTATAATATATATATTTTACTTCTGATTATAAGAAAAAAACTTTCTTCTTTTAAATAAAATATTTTTATAATTTTGTGATAATTTTTTCAATAATATTGATATAATATTAATAAAATAAATTTATAAATAAAATAAAGACTAAATTTTATTATGAAGAGTAAGTCCGAGTTCAATCTTTAGCATATCAATGCTCAATGAAATCACCCCACATTAATATGAATACACAAATACCAGCAATATATTTGGAAATTGAATGCGTGGTTTTATTCGCTGGTTACGGTATGAATATGAATATATTTGAAGCATTTGATATGTAGTTTTTAATTGATAACTATGACTTGTTGTGGGCGGTCAATATCTACATTATTATACAGCATCTAATTCTGTGATTGATACCATACAATTTGGGGCCAATTCAAAATGAAAAAAACTGTATACCACCATACAGCAAAGTAGATAAGGCTCGTCGCACTTGATGTGATATTGTGAACTCAATAATTTGCGTTCATGTATCACCAGAGCACATGCACCCAATGGGAGTAAAGAGCGTAAGAATGATTATCAAACTCAATGTACGAATTATAAAGTCAAATTTTAAATTGATGGTTTATTATTATTGAATACATTTATTTATTTATTTATAACTTAATTATTTATATATGTTTGGGGATTTTAGTGTTTAAAAAATTTATTTATTTATTTAAAACTAAATTTTATTTATATTTATATTGAATATTTTATTATTATAATGGTGTTTTCAAGTTTTATTATGTAAAATAATAGATATTAAAAACTTTTAACCATAATAAATTAATATGATTTAGATTCATTTAATATATACCATAATCTATATATATAAAGTGTTATTATTATTATTATTCTTATTGTACTTACCGCTCGCAGGCATCAAGTTTTGTTTGATAGTGACATTAATTCTCTTTTATTAGACATATCTCTTGAAACTTTGTATAGTTTGGCTATAATTAAGTTTTAATAATTTTTTTATTTATTTTTTTAATTTATTTTTCTTGCATCTGATTGGTGGATAGTTTCAACCTGTTATTGCAAAATGCATAGATATTAGTGCCAATTTCTATTGTTTATTGTTTAAAATTAATTTTCCTTGCTTCTTATTGGTTGAAATTATTCACTTGTTATTGGCGCTCGTCCTGCAATGCCGTCATTTCTACATCTGTCATGTCATATTTACAAATACATCTGCCCTGTCATATTTATAAATACATTCCCTCTGACAAATAATGCAAGCATGATGGCTATTTCACAAACTTTTGCGAAAGCTTAAAAATTAATCTTCAAGGAAGATTCCTTCACCTTTTAAACACATGGTTATAAAACCATGACATAACCAGATTTCAATTAACTCATGTGGAAGCTTTTATCTCACAAATCTCTATCATGAAGATTACTTCATATTTAATATATGGTTATAAAACCATAATCGAAATGCACTTTATCAAAGGATTCCTCCTTTTGCTTATTTCCAAGCGAGATCCATTTTCATACCATACTTGGCCTTAATCAAAAACCCTTCTTATGCTATTCGAATAAACATTCGAACTTTGCATTCTAACCCAAACAATAATGGTCCATAGCTTTTTTTAAAAACTCACATTACAATGTGATTACGAAATCAATTCCGCCATTGGATGAACTGCACACAAGTCGATGCTTCACAACTTTCATACATATTCGAATCAGGTTATCATTCCAACGATATTCGGCCATAACATAACTGGAACTTTGGTTTAAAAATCCAAACACCAACATATATAAATGTTCGGGCCCACAACAGTTTTAACTTAAGTGACCTTAATCTTCACGTAGCTTCAAATGCAGCTACTGTCGGGTTTCTGATGGCTGGAATCAGACGAATATCGCATTTGATTTACCTCCACACCAAAGCTCGCCAAAGTAACGCGAAATAGCTGGTATCTAAATACCGTCGATAGCCACGTGTCATCAACTGAAGTCTATCGCGTGATTTTTCTTAATACTGTTTACAACTTTATCATTGCGCGAATACCACCATTTGGTTTTTCAAACCACTTCAACGTTCCATTTACCATTCGCTCGGTCAATATCCACACATCGACTTTCGGCTGTGGCAATTCAACGCGCGATTTAAATCAAATCTATAAAGTATCGGGTCCACGACTTTAATCAAAACAAATGGTTCAAATGAAAACTCCGATTTCCGATTGAGGATCGGACGTGATGACCAATTCTTAACTCCGGCCTATTAAAACATCGGGTCCGGACTTGCAACACAAAACAAAGGAGCCATATAAAATCTCCGATTCCGATTTGAGGATCGAACCCAAAAACTAAAGTTTAACTCCGCTAGATAACACGGATCGGGTCCAATCTTTCTGCCGCCATCAAGTAAGCTATTCTGAATTAGGTACTTATATGATTAATCGGTAATCGAAACGTAACTAATAAATGGTAAGCTGATCCCAGGGAATTCGGCTAGAACAGTCACTACCTTTTATGTAAGTAGCTATTTTCACGCATGAACGAAACATCGTAGGAAAAGTTGTTATTTGTTAACAGTGTTTGCACCCAATTTCTGACATACAAACATGATTGAATTTCAATATATTGGCCGTACAGTTTCATACACTATATATTAACGTTGGTATCTTTGGATCCAGATGTCATCGGACGAGACTTCTCACGATGAACTTGACTTCGAATTTATGGGAAATCTGCCAGGAAAGCCTTACACTCTACAAACCAATGTGTTTGCCAATGGAATTGGGAGTAGAGAGCAAAAAATTCGTCTCTGGTTTGATCCCACGGCCGGTTTCCATAACTATTCAATTCTTTGGAACCAGAAACAAATAGTGTAAGTGCTTCTTCCCCATAACTGAAATAGAAACGAAAGAAGTTGTGGATATATAGCGAATTATATTTAAGGTTTTTTCTTGTATGTTTATGATATGTTATGTATTTTGTAAGCAGGTTTCGGTTGATTCTATCCCCATCCGAGTGTTCAAGAACATTGAAGCATCGGCGGGTGTCCCATATCCGAGTTGTTGTACATATTCCCTTCTCCATTTAAATTTTGGCCTCCAGCTCCTTTAAAATCTGTTTCCAATATTCTTCATGATCAAAAACCTCCATGTCGTGCTCACCGCCACCTTTTCGCTCCGAAAATCCACTGTCCAAATGTTAAAAACCCTCTATTTAAATTATATCGGCCCCAGTCCTAAGACCTTAGCCCCCCGTGCTTTGGCTATCACATGACCCAAGCCCGAAAACCACAAGCCAAAAGAAGCGGAGCTTATTGTTTCATGTTTCAGGCGCAATGGCAACCGTCCGGTCAAGTTAAATCAACGAAGCGGCGTTTGTTTAATATGATGGTACCCGCGCACAGAAAACCAGCAGTAAGTCCCACACCACTTTCACCGAGCCGGCAGTATTTACCATTGGGCAGCGATTCCACCCAATACGCGCCACGTGTCTATGGTACGGGTTATGAAACCACCTTCCCCCGCGCGTTAAAGCTCAAACAATCGCCGGGCAGCGGAATTTGTTTGGACCGTCAGATCTGGCAATGTTAATCCGACGATGGATATTCTCCAGACCTGCTCACCTGTTATTTCATGTCCGCCATGTACTATGGTCCGCCACTGTGTCACTATCACCCGCTTCCACTCGTTGACTCCGCCACATCATCCTCCTACTTGTTCCCCCGTATTCCCACGTGCCCTCTCTCGTGTGTTCATCATATTCCCTCCCCTTTGTATATATGTATGTGTGTATTCATATATTCGTGTTTGTCGTCTTTCTCTACGTCCAGTCTGTGTTATGTAGAGAACCCGCGTTTCGTCCGTTTGTCAAAACACTCCACTGTTTTCCTTCCGCCACTCCGCGCATCCCTGTCCTCTGTTCATGTTCATGACATCGTCTTCACCATCACCTCCATCATCCCCGCCTCCATCTGTGTCGGCTTTTCTAATATTTTGTGGTTTTTGCAGGTTTTAAATATAACAGGAGGCCGTTTAATTCGCTGCATCTGTTGCAAAGGTTTGGGGCCCATAATAGACGACTTCCTGTGGGCAGAATTTAAAGGGAAAGCCGAGGGTAGATGAAAGAAATGACTGCCATTAAATAAGACAGAGATATGGGCCTACAGAACTCTCCAGAGAAATTCGCCCTGCATTAAATATCTTGAATTCAAATCCAAAACCGAGGGCCGAGAGTACAGTACAGAAATGCAGAATATCTCAGGCCTCTCACGGGAGTAGATTTTCCCTCGGCTGAAAGTAACACATTGTATATAGTTTATCATTTATATTATGTACATAAAGAGATTTTTATCTCCCGGCTTTTATTTCTTTAGACAGATTGTTAGGTGTATTCATTTATAGCTAGTCATTCATAGAGAAGGCGTGAATATTTTCCGCCATGTTATTCAAATTGAGTTATTAATTGTGCCTCGTCTCCCTCCTCCTCTAGAAGTTTCTGTCTTCTCTATAAATACTCAAAAATAAGACATTGTAAGGGTTCCAGATTTCTGTCAGCAAACTGTGCAGCGAGAAGACTACTGTATTCATCTTGTAATATTTATGTATGAAGTTTCAGAGCCCGTAGGGTCTCAGTGAGGAGGGGTTATAGCTGTATTGAGGATTCTGGTCTCTGATATCTCACAGTATGTAACTTTTCTTATGTGTTAATACATTGCCACTTTTCATGCAATTTGTCTTCTTGTATCATGTTCTAGAATGCGAATGGCTCACTAGTTTGCAGTAAGGATTCATCTTAAGTGGTGCCCTTCCTGGAATTAGTTAAGCGCTTTAAATAGGCCTAGAAGTGATATGTTGTTCCATGTTCACTCTTTCATATTTTCTGCTATATTAGTGGCTTAAGGATTCGTAAATTGGTGCGCCCTTCTGCCAGTAATATCTTCTTATGTTTCCTCATTGCACTCACTTCCTGATATCTGACTTCTGTGATATATTAGTTGAATCGGCCCTCTTTACAGTAAGCGGTCTCTTAACTGTCTGATACTTTCATGCTGAAGTGTTACATAATGTTCTTACATTATTCTTATCTATGTGTCAGCTTCTGAAAGAGATTGGTCCCATTCAAATTTCGGTTTCCTTGTTTCAAACAAGAGATGGTAAGTGAGCTCCTTGGACTGACAACCCAAAATATAAAGAGCTCCTTGCTATATTAAGATGTCCTAGGCACTGGTCTATGGCAACTCTAGGCTATCTCTAGGGGGGTGACAAAATCATCCACAACACGAGTATTCGACCCATGAGGATCCTCTCCACCCTTTGGAACGGTGAGAATTGGGCCACCGACGGCGGAACGGTTAAAATAGATTGGAGTAAAGCTTCGTTCGTCGCCTCTTACCAATCCTTTGAAGTGAATGCATGCAGCCCACCATCTGGTTCATCTGCTTCGTGTGCCAACAAAGGGTGGGAACAAACGGAATTTCAAAGCTTAAATCAACACCAACTTGACAGAATTAAATGGGTTCGCAAAAACTACATGACTTACGATTACTGTCAGGATAGGTTGGGGAGGTTTTCTTCAGCCCCGGCTGAATGTGCGTTTAATCCTGAATCAATCACGATGATTGATAACAATAACAATATTGATTACAATATTGTAGCTTTAGAGAGTCATTTGGATTGTTTTTTCCAATGGTTCAAATGTTTCCTCACTCCATAGATAGATGACGTGTCTGTTATTAAACGTGTTCCTTCCTTTACTGCCAGATTGCCGTGAACATATGTTTGTCTATCACATTTGTTTAAGTGATAAATGCAACCTCACCGGCGTATTTGAATTGTAACATCTCACAAAATCCCGTTGGTGAAGCAATAAACAATAAAATGTTTATTCATCGTGAATGTCATCCTATTTCCTTAGCTCTGCTACTTTAGGGTAACTGATTGGACTCCATGAAAACATACTGATACTGGATAGTTGGAATAGCCACCCTGCAACAAAGCGTACTTAATTGCTATGTGAAGTTGTGTTAAAGAATTAACCTCTATATGAAAGCATTAACTGCTCTGTGGAATTGTGTATAGTTAGCATTAACTGATAAGTGAAGTTGTATAGTTAATGCTCTGTCTACTAAGTAGTTCCGGGTAGCCTTCTTTGAACGCGTGATTTAAATCAAATCTATAAAGTATCGGGTCCACGACTTTAATCAAAATAAATGGTTCAAATGAAAACTCCGATCTCCGATTGAGGATCGGATGCGATGACCAATTCTTATCTCCGGCCTATAAAAACATCGGGTTCGGACTTGCAACAAAAAACAAAGGAGCCATATAAAATCTCCGATTCCGATTTGAGGATCGGACCCAAAAACTAAAGTTTAACTCCGCTAGATGACACGGATCAGGTCCGTGACATAACAAACAAACGGGCCAATCATAAAAGTTCCGATTGCCGATTAGGAACAAATGCGATGAATACAATAAACTCCACTGCAATAAAAAGATCGGGTCCGGTCTTCATATAACAGTTCAATCGGGCCGTAATAAAGAGGGAAAAAAATACACTCAAACAAAATACCTTACCCAATACGCAATAAACTCTGCGAGAAAATTGTTTGCAAACCTCAGCGTTCTCTACCACTGAAAATACAAAAAAAAAACCAGCTCGCCAACTAGGCCTCCTGATTAATATACAGCAGTGACGGACAAAGGTAGTGACCACGGAATACTCCACTGGCTATCACCGGTCGTCCATATAGTCTGCCACCGGTTCTGAGGTTCGCTGATCAGTGTTTTGAAGCAAATAAATTATGTCGATGATTTGACGGCTGGTTGTACTAAAGCAACATTATTTCGTCCCTCAACGCCATTTTGGACTATTTTTTTCCATCAAATAATTATGAAGCAAATGTTGCATTTGTTCCTCAACGCCTTTTTGCAACATTTATGTTTTTTTTCATCAAATAATTATGTATAAAAATGTTGCATTTATGCCTATGTAATGGGAATTAATTTGTTTATAATAGGGAAGTGTATTGTTAATAGTTTGTGTTTTTTTTATAAGTATGATTTAAAATTTAATTAGAAATTTAGAAAATATTTTTAATTATAAATTTTAATGTTAGAGATTATATAATTGAAGGGTTTTAAAAATTGTTATATTATAACATTATAAATTTAATAATAATTATTATTTTTATTGAGAAACTATATATATATATATATATATATATATATATAATTCCAAAACATATCAATCATGAATGATATATTTTTTTATAAAAAATTCGAATATGATATATATTTTTTTAATTTAAAAGTTTTTTTTTAATCTATATAAAGTATAGAAGGCTTTTAAAATTTTTAATAAATATTTAATATTTTTTATTTCTTTTTTAACTTGAAATATAATGAAGGTTGTTTTTTTCTTTTAACTAGGGTTATTTTAGGTTGTTTAGAAGAAGGAACCAAATTATTTCCACCCAAATTTAGTTCTTGTGAAATATATACCCAAGTTTAGTTCAGGTAAATGGTTGTATAAAGAGATAAATATAATTTTAGTCAATTGAAGTTGTTTTATGGTTGAAAGGAATTCCTCATATAGAATATTTTAGAAGAAAAAAAAATGATATGTTAAATAGGTTTAATCAATAGTGTCTATTTTAACCTTTCCTTATTAAAATAGCAAGATTTTGAATGCGCTTTACGTAATCTAATTTAACCTCATCTATATAAAATTCAATTTTATATATTTATCCAAAAAAATCCAAAAAAAAAGCCCAAAATTAAATGTTTTAGAAGCAAATAATAATAATAATAATAATAATAATAAGTTGTTAAATGTGTTTAGACAATAATGTCTACTTTAATTTTTCCCTATTAAAATGTAAGAATATATATATAGAGAGAGAGAGAGAGAGAATTTCTAGCAATAAGGAAAAGTAATCAATGTAGTATGTAGTGTATTTAAAACTTAATTAAAGAAGAAAAAGAGCAAGATTTAGAAATCTAAGTGATAAAAAAGAGAATAGTCCACAATTATTATAAAAAATAATTCAAATTAGACCCCCTTAACTCCCTTCCAAATTGAAATGGTTGGATTGGTTAAAACATTTCTCTATAAAAAAAAAGGTTAATGACAATGTTCAAACAACACATGATTAGGCATATAGCAATAGGAAAAACATACTACAACTTTTCTCCATCACAAAATAAATTAATAACCAAGTTGGAATCAAACATGATTAGGCATATAGCAATAGGAAAAACATACTACAACTAAAAGTACATGTATAATATGAAATTCTAAGTGACATAGCATAGTCAGTAGTTACCAAGGAGTTTCTTGTTTCATTTCAAGTGTTGGCAAGCATAATATAAATGAAAATAAACATTTATAACACAAAAATTCTCCATGAGTTAAAATTCTCATGCCGATAAACACTGAGATATTTGGGAAAGGAGATAATACTACAAGAACCAAATATGGCTTTGTAAGAATATAAGCAATCTTTCAAAAAAAAAAACTCTTTTTTAGAATAAGAAGATACCTTAAAAAAAAAAATTAATAAACCTTTTGCTTTAAGGCAATGGTTATATTTATTATTCCATGTATGGCTCTTTGCCTTTCTAGAATTGTGACTCTTTAACTACTTTATATGATTCTTGAGCTTCTAATGTTCTCAACTCACTAAAAATTTTCATCGTATTCTCAATTTGACTATTCAAATACAGTGTGAGAATCAAAATCTATAAAATTGAGATATTACTATATTTTTCTGATTTATGTGATACTTCAAAGATAAATATTATTTAAATTAATTATTTATCCACTTCCTCATCATTGTTTGTATTCTCCTTGCAATTGATTTTCAAGAAAACCTTGCATTTGTATTTTGTTGAAATTGTGTTGTCTCTACCTTTGTTGCTTAGCTAGGAACATTGTTTATCATCCTCCTTTATTTATTATTCCTCAAGTATGGATATTTATTAGTAAATTTTTTTTTCTCTTTCATTAGTGTTAGGTCTCAAAACCATAATAAAAATCCATCAACTTTTACAACATGTAAATAAAAGAAACAATATATTTGAAATCTTAATTCATATGCATATGTTTCATTTCATGAAAATTTTATTTAAATTAAATCATGACAAGAAGGATAATAATACCTAGTTATGATGGCTTAATACCTCCCCTGAAGTTAATGCCACCAACCCCCATGATGTTTCCAACTTCCCCATCATATCACCAACCTCCATCTTTCTCCTCTAGCTACTCACTCTATCCTCCTATCCAACATTTAATTCAAGGAGAAACCATGTCAAGGTGCATAAGGATAAAATAATAAAGTAATTTTAGTAATAAAATAACAATATCTAATTTTTTAATTCTATCCAATCAAAATAAATTCAGAAAAATAAAATTAATTTAATATTGAATTAATTGTAAAAAGTCACCAATATTAATCAATATTAATGATTAATGAAATAATTAACCACTAATCAAGTTTAACTATTAATAAAGAATAATACTAATAATAGGATACTAATGTATCCATGTAACGTGTGGTTATGTGATGGTTTTCTATATTGGTACATTTTAGGTGCAAAAAAATGGAGGAATCAACCTATATGGCCCAATTTAGTGCTTGGTCCCAATTTGGAGCTTTGGGATCCAAAACATTCCAAAGCCATTTTAGGGTCATATGAGATTTTTTTTGAAAAATGTAATTAAAAAACCATATTCCTAGTGAGTAGAATATTAAATCTATCCAATATCTAAAAATTCAAATTGGTTAACTAAATTACATTATTAAATTTTGGAATATACATTAAATATATCAAATATATAATTATACAAAATATTAAACAATTTTAATTGCTATATATCATGTCATGTAATTTTATGGATTAACAAAATACCTCAATTTACCATTTACTAAAAAACCTAAATTGATTAGATTGTAAACCTTAACACTAACATAGATTCTTAATTTTTACTTTAATTTAATTATATTTAAACTAAACTAAGCAGCAACTTTATTAGAATGCAAATCCTCATAAACATGTTGAAACTGAAATTGCAACATTTCTATATTTACATTAAGCAGTAGGTAGTAGCTACTCTGTCATACTCATATTGATGCCAAAAATAAGCTAAGCATATATATCTAATCTACACATCAAATACATATGCTCATGGGTCATCCTAGTAATTCTCAGTTGGTTACCATCATCAACACAAAAGGTGTTTTACTATAATTTAGATAGATTTAAACTACTACTATATAGCGCATAATTTTTTAATTTTTACTTTGATTTAATTATATTTAAACTAAATTAAGCAGCAACTTTATTAAAAAGCAAATCCTCATAGACAAGCTCAAACTCAAATTGCAACAATTATTTCTAATTTAATTTAACTATACTTTATTACAAAGCAAATCTTCATAAACATGCTCAAACTCAAATTGCAACATTTCTATAATTACATTAAGCAGAATATAATAATATTTTTATTTTTTAGCATTATAAATTTTCATATTCATATATATACTTTAGGAAAATGTAAAAGTTTTCAGATGGTAGACAATATGGCATTGTTATTGTAGTTGGGTGGAATTGAATTAACAAAATATTAGTAAAAAACCTAAATGGATTAGATTCTAAATCTTAATACTAACATAAATTCTTTTTTTTTACTTTAATTTAGCTATATTTAAACTAAACTAAGCGACAACTTTATTACAAAGAAAATCCTCATAGACATCCTTAAATTCAAATGGCAACATTTAGCAAATCCTCATAGACATGCTCAAATTCAAATTGCAACAATTATTTCTAATTTAATTTAACTATACTTTATTACAAAACAAATCTTCATATACATCCTCAAACTCAAATTGCAACATCTCTATAATTACATTAAGCAGCATGTAATAGCCATAATAGCTATCCATAGACATTTTCCAACATCACATTGCAACATTACTATATTTAAACTAAGTGGCAGGTAGTCGCTACCTTGTAGCCTTGTTATATTCTAATTCATTATTAATTTGTATTTATTTTATTTTTATATAATTTGATAGAGAAAAATTACTTACTTAATATAGAAAATATATCACAGTATAACATCTTTTCTATATTAAATTGAATAGCCTCTCTCATCCAAGTAAATTTGTATTTTTGTTTTAATATATATAAATACACGCATTACTAATTTTTTTATAATAATTAGATATTCTATTTAAACTTGTGATTTGAAAAAGGACAGTGTTTATCTAGCATTTATAATAGGAGTTGCTTTTAATGTGACTTTTTGTTTCTGGTGAAGAAATCTAAGGTATTATTTAAAATGATTTTTTAACTTTATATGGATTCAGCACTCTAAAAAACTCCGAAAGTATTTAGATTGTGCAAGGTTACCCATCAAATCTTGTTTTCAATAAATTCCTGCAAAATTTTAGAAAAATTAGACTAAAAAAACTTCAAAATATCTTACTAAATAACTAGTTTATAATACAACTACCTACTCAAACTCTTCATCGTAATGATACATTGTTATGTCAAAATAAAATAAATTTTAATGATGATACAAAAATTATATCACATTAATTTGAAAGCGTGTCTAACAAACTCACATTAATTTGAAAGCGTGTCCTAACCAACTTACAAACTACAGCTGTATCAATTTTAATTTTTTTAATAGTATGCATTGATTTATTTATTTTTCAAATATTTGTGCGCATAAACACTAATTTTCCCAATGTTTTCATTGGTGAAAAATCGCGTTATTTGACAATGTAGAATCTACCTGCATACGAGTGTATGACGAAAGCACTAGCGCTTCATCAATAGCTGAATGCCCGGGGAACTTCCAATACTTCCACGTAGGAAACCCCACTACTAAGGAAACACGGATAAAAAATAATAAAGGTAGTAATAAAGCCAATTTGTTCGGTGAGTCTGGTGATTATTGTATCTTTTTTAATACAAAAGTTGTGTACTGCTCTACAACAGTACACAATGAATTTTCTTTTAGTACCATAAGTTAATACCATTTAGGCTTTGTGATGTTAATGTTTATGTATCATATTAAAAATAAAATATATCATTATAAGTTAGCACTATCACTTAGGCTATGTGGTATTAATGTTTATGTATCATATTAAAAATAAAGTATATCACCATAAGTTAGCACCACTTACATGTTATGTGGTGTTAGTGTGGTGTAAATGTTTATGTATTATATTAATAATGAAGTATATCACCATATTTGATGGACAAGTTAGCACCATTCTTACTATGTGGTGTTAAAGTGGAGTAAACTTGTATTGATCTTATTGGAAGTGGAATATATCACCATATATTTAAAATAAGGTAGTTAACTTTGTGTTTGCCATGTTGGCATGTACAAGTGGATTTATTTATGTGAATTGCCACCATAACCATAAAAAAATTACAAATATTTATATTTTGAATATATAAATTAGAACTAAACTCACAAATATTTATTTTATAATATTTATTTGTTTGTCATGTTTACATGTAAAACTAAAATTCAT
Source organism: Pinus albicaulis (assembly GCA_034641835.2). NCBI lineage: Eukaryota > Viridiplantae > Streptophyta > Pinopsida > Pinales > Pinaceae > Pinus > Pinus albicaulis. Next base: position 550,876,114 of record CM076571.1, read on the forward strand.
TTATGTAAGTTTGCACCATAAATACAACAAATTCAAAGTAATTGTTTTCTAAATATTTTATTTCAATTATTTACTTTTTATATTATTCTTATGAGAAAATAAATTCACAAAACCATAATACATAATAATTTATTTTATAAATAAGCCAATTAAGTTAAATATTTTTATATTATTGTGATTTCAAAATAAAATAAGGGTGAATTCGATGGAGTTGGGTTACTCTTTTTTGGAAGAACTTGTGTTCCAAAGGTTGAAAATGTATCTTTGTGAGAGTATTTTTTAAGCCCTCCATCAAGCTTTTAAAAGGTCCATCTAGGACTAAATAAAATCCTCAATAAAACTACATTGGAGCTTGATGGAGACACATAGCTTGATAGAGCTATAATATGTACATGTGCCATTAAATTTTGCTTCAACTTAATGCTAGTGTTTTATGGGCTCGTGGCATTGAGCATCCAAAAATATTGCACATGGTATAGTATGGTTTGCATTTTTATATTATACTTAGTATATTTTTTATTATTTCATTACATATATGTATGTATGTAATTTTAAAATTTGTTATTGATATTAATTTTATACATTTTATAGTGTTTTTCTTTTTTTTTGTAAGTTTGGTAGGAATCCTTTTTCATTCATTTTATAAACAACAAATAACTAGATTTACTGGTTTGGTGGTCTCAACCCGCCTTGAGCTGGAAACCGAGTCTGTTGGCCACCTGATGGCATGGTATGCCATAAAAAAAAATAAGGTTTTGAGTCTGTCACGTAGATGTATGTTACTAAAATACAATAAAATCCCTTATCAATGTAGTGTGGACTAATCGTCTGATGCACACAATTTCTTTGGGAGAAGGGAAATGAATTTGGCATTGTGGGATTTCATATGTTTGTAACACTTTATTCGGCAAACATAATTTCTTTCTCAAGGAGTTAAGAACTATGATGTTTACTCGGGTACCTTCTCATTCACAAACCACAAATAGCTGAAATGCGCAGTTTGCGCTACAAGAAGAAGGGTCATTTAGCCTCACATTAGCACCACTATTTGTAAAGGATTTGTGAAATCCTCACTTTTCAAATAATGGTGCAAAAGTGGTGATAATGTGGAGATACGCAAGTGGTGCTATGTTTTCTGGGGCAAAAGTGGAGTTAGTAAAAATGTTAAATTTGGTGTTAAATGCATATGTGGCATTTCATGGTGTATGGTGCAAACTACCAAAAACCAATGTGACGTGGATCAAGATATTGTGATGCAAAGCACCTAAACCAGTTTTACAAAAATTTAAAATTTATCATAAAAATATCAAAATTATTATTATAATAATAAATTGTATATGGTGCAAAACAAAATAGAATAAATAAAAAAGCTGAAAAAAAACATTTATTATTATTATTATTATGAAATTGTTTATGGTGCAAAGCACCATAAAAAACGAAATGGTGCAAAAAAAAATAACCTCCTTTATTTAGAAAGGTTATATATTGCCAAGCTTTAATTATAGACTAAGAAGTTGTATTTGATCATTTAGAAGCTACTTGTCCATAATGCTAATTCTTCCTAGGCAACTTGCCAAAATATTAAAAAAAAAAATCTCAGAGGATAAATATATTGAATTTGCATCAAACTAGAGGTCCTGAAATGCTTTGTACCTGAAATCCTTTGTACTTTATCAACTCCTTTGCAAAAAAAAAAATAACCTCCTTTATTTAGAAAGGTTGTATATTGCCAAGCTTTAATTATAGACTAAGAAGTTGTATTTGATCATTTAGAAGCTACTTATCCTTAATGCTAATTATTCCTAGGCAACTTGCTAAAATATTAAAAAAAAATCTCAGAGGATAAATATATTGAATTTGCATCAAACTAGAGGTCTTGAAATGATTTGTACCTGAAATCCTTTGTACTTGATCAACTCCTTTAATCTTTCCACAATTAAAAAGGAAGCCATCCTCATCAATGTAACATAGATCCCTAATTTTCAACCACCCTTCAGAGTTCAAAGTTGATGTAGTTGCTTCATCATTGCCAAAATAACCTGAATGGATTACTAAAAGCCTTAATGGTATTTCTCTGCTCAGAACCTGGGACAGATCAGACCATGAAAAAATACTGAACCTGTGTCTTGGGAGGTAGGGTTAGAGAAATATCATAGTGATAACACCAATCACTTTTGTTTTTTAACATAGGTTTATTTGTCTATAAATACAATTATTGTATGAAAGATAGTTTCTCTAATTAAAATCTGATAAAAATAAATTAACTTAATCTCATTGCAAATTCTAAAATATTCCCTTAACTATTCCAGAATATTTCTAAAAATACCATGAATTTAAACAAAAGTGAAACAATTAACTTCATTTATACATTTGTAAAAGATCCCAAATCTATACTAAACATAAACATTAACCATTATAATCATACAATAAGTATACACTGAAACCTATAATGGTGTGTCAAGACAGGACTTAGTCCTTTCAAAAGGATCTACAGAGTGAGCTCATTGGGTTCTTCAATAATTTTTGAAATTGTTTGCAAAAAGGCAGCGAGGTCAGCACCATATGTAATCCTATGATCTGCTATCACATTAACCTGAAAGAAAACAGTTGAATGTTAGATGCTTCCTTCAGTCTGATGCCAATACAAGATTCACTGCATGCTTAATTGCATTTAATATTTTCTTTGATATATATATATATATATATATATATATATATATATATATATATATATATATATATATCATGTTGACCAGATATAATACAATTGCATGATCAATTTTTTAAGTGAGAATTCTAATACAATAAAGATACTCGATCACATTGAGGTGCTCAAGATTTTTAGATAGCTATTTGACAATGAGGAAGCTGATTAAAAATATCTTGATGCCTTATGAGCCTATTAGGAAAACATAGTCTAACATGAGAAACACTTTTTAAGTCATAAAAATTAGAGAGATATGTACCTGCATTTGGTTTTACAAACCGATTAATCCATTAGTAGTCGCAACAATTGTTGGTTGGGACGCCCCCACAGCCATAATTGCTTCCTGTCAAACATTATAAAGTTCATTTTAAAAGTTAGCATTGAACAAAGAGAAAAAATGTGTGACTCAACTTGAGAATGGAATTGATTAAACCCCTTTGAAGATAATAATGCAGGGTTTACTTACAGAACCAAGAGGCAAGATTGTATCAAAACGGTCCACACCAAAAATTCCTAAATTAGACAGAGTAAAATTTCTTGCAAAGAGGCTAGACATATAAGAATTAAGCTTTTATAGTTGACCTTTTGAAACTCAAGACACATCTAATTCAATGTGTAGGACACAAAAAACAGTTATAATGACAGTCTTTTGTTGGGAATGGCTAAAAGCTACCAAACAATAGACAGGGAAATTCTCTTTTGATCAGAAAATCAAAGTAGATCCAGAACACGAATAAGCATAACAGATTCATAGTGCATTTTCACAAACCTGTATTATATTCCTGAGGCTGAAGCTACTTTGCACGAGCCTTATCTACCAATTCCTTCCATTTCCTAGAGAGAGTATATATATCAACCTAAATGCAAGATACAAACTCTGAAAAGTTCAGAATTATAAAATTTCAGTCGCCAAGTAATGTAAAATATTGTTAAGGCTGCATAAATTGAACCATAAAAAAAAAGATATAGCAAAAATTTGAATTTGATATAACAGAGGCTGAGATCTAAATTCTATATGATCTAGATTCCAAACCTTGTTTGCATCCTAAAGCATAGGTGTAATTAGGCCTCCATCAATAGCCACAATGACTGCAATGTTTATGTTGCTATTGTATGTGAAACTCTTTCCATCTTTGCAGCTTGCATTGATTGTTGTGTGTTTGGCTAAAGCAAGGGCAATGGCTTTTGCAAGCAATGTAGTCATTGTCACTCCTTTAGACTTGATCTACACATGAGAGTCCAACTTGGCAAAATTAGTAGTACCTCAAGGCATTTTTATACAACAAAGGTCTTCTGCCTCCTCATGACTTTATAAATCAAGTTAAATTTTCATACTGCCGGAAACAAACTTCTCAGGGAAGCTCAACATCAAAGTTGCATCCAATATGCCCATCATTGGCACATGTGGATAGCATCAAAGTCGACGGTGAGTAAGACTACATACTTTAAAAATAAACTCTCACAAAAAGAGGCATGGGGCTTCATCCTGCTATAAATTATAATACATGCCATAATGGGAATCTAAATTCTGGATTATGTTGACCAAGTATAACCTACAGGGAAGATGCACAAACCAAAAATGTGGAGGAAAAGAATGTAACTAAAGTATAGAAACGTTGAGAACAACTGCTTAAAATCCACAAAATGCCAATTAAACAACAAGAAATCACACTTAAAATTTAATCATGGAAATTGCACTCCTCAAAATATCGTAGTTACAGAATGTGACAGTGAAAACATGGGGGAGGAATAAATCAAATATTCAATGCCATAAAATACACCATAATAAAGTTAAGAAATGAGGAAAAGAATAGTGAATTTTTTTTCATTTCATGGTCCATCTCATATATCGTTGTACTAATGTTAGTTACTTTTCTGTAATAGTATATGGTCCAGCATATGATGAGGTCAGCATTACCCATGTTACAGCATCTCCCTCATATAGGGATGTAGAAGCACCTCTCAACACAACCATCATTTAGAAATTCCATTGCTTGGGTGACTTGCTCATATTACCGGAGCTATATGCTGACTGTTTCATTGAGAGGTGATGTGTTTACTGTGTTGGAAGATTTTCAACAATCTTTTCAGATGTGACTTTAGTCATTGATATTTCCAGTACCAATGATCTGCGTATTTCGACTCCACTCATACTTCATGGAGCCCAAGAGAACGATAGTAGGAGCCATGAAAGTATCATTCAGAGAGTGATTGGTTGTAGGCCTTCCACTTGACATTGCCCCTTCATCGAGCTATTATGATGCATCATGATCAAATTCATATTGCCACATATTCCAACAGAAACAGAGTATTATCATCATAGTTCGGTTTTGTAAGCCTATAACCATATGACACATGCACATTCTCATATCAACGATTAATGCACAATGAAGTTGTGGTACCCTGGCATAATGTAGAGTTTAGAATCTAGACCATGTTAGCTATTGGTTGCTCTAGAAGCATTTTCACCTAGCTATGGGAGTGCTTCATGTGATGTGGAGGGTTAGTGTTCCCCTAGCCCCTTTTTTGTATATTAATTGAATTATTTTTCGAGAGCTTAGTGGGTCTAAATGCTAGGGAGGTTTACTTTGATGTGGTAGTTGGCACACATGGCAGTTTGACCCCTTCTACATGGTTGCACTTGTTTAGGAGGATGGGTTATTAGGACAAGTGGATTAACAACCTCGGAGGACATTATTCACTTGGAGGTTGGGCACAGAGCCCTAGGGGCATAGGAGCTACCTTGCATATATGGTAAGGAGGAAAACTTGACTTGAGGAGCCATTATTGGTGAATGGACCATCTTGCTTAGAGGAGCCCTTGACATCTGGACACCTATATTTGGAGAGTGGACCACCTTTGGGATTGTAGAAACCATAGATGAAATAATCATAATAAGAAATTAATGGAAAAAAGTCCAGAAAAGATTAAATCAGCAGTAATTGGGAAATAATTAGGGAAAATTGAGAATTGACCAATCTTGACACACCTGTACTGTTACACAAAATAATCAAGATAATTTCAAAATAATTGCTTCATTAATTGTGTCAAGATTAGATGAAGATATTCATCTATGGTAGAAACCCTCTTGTGCCTTGTGGCATTCATGCCTAAAGTGGATCTCCATTGGAGGCATTGTTGTTGACTTAGCAATAGGTTTGCATGTGGACTTGATCCATGTTTTATTGTCAGCCTCCCTCACCTCAGTATATATAAAGGGAGGATATTGTCTTTGTTATCACTTGTATTGCATCTTAGAGATGTGATCGTGTGATGCTATCTATTGGAGGATCTTAGAAGAACAATTATTTAATCATGTAACATAGAAGTTCTTGCGAGAGGCATGCGCTGGAGATCCTAGGCTTGTGTAATGCAAGTGAAGAGTAAATATTGTGAGATGCAAGTGCGGATCTAAGGGTTGGACAATTCATGTGATACTAGCTTGTTGTTGAGGTTATGGAAAGGTCAGTATAGATTGGTGGGATGCCTTGGTAAGCATCTAGTTTGCAGAGAGTGTGATTGCTCTAGCCAGTGCTTGGGAAGCTTTGGAGAAGTTCTTGCTTGAGATAAATTAGGAAGACTTGGTGCATCATATTTGGCAACGCTAATGTATTGTACACTATCTTCATATTGTGACAAATATCCTAAATTCTGTTATTCTGATATGATTTTCAGACCTTCTTTTCACATGTTTTGAGCAAGTTCAAACAAAGGAACAAAGTTCAAACAGTCCAATGTCAAGAGTCAAATCTGAAATCATATGTCAAAATATGATAATACATAATAAGAACATAGATGACATGAGATCACATCTGTGAAAAATGATCCTCAAGTGTCTAAAAATATAATTTAAAAATACATAAGGTGAGTCAAACTGGTCAAATTGATGAGTCAAATGGGTAAGACTGACAGGTCAGCCAGGATTTTCTAGGCCAATTGGGGCAAACTGGTTTGACTCAGATTGTACTGTTCAACACTTGGTACAAGTGCTTTCAAGCTAAACCTGCCCAGTTTGGGTGGAAGATCAGATAGAACTGGCAGGTCCTGGTCGAGTAAAACTATGGATGTGATATGAAGATCTCCCTCACCTGGGGCTAGAGCACTAACAGAGATCTCTCCCATCCTCGGTTGTAACTTGTAAGAGAACCTTGCTTTTCTCGGTCAAAATATTGTGTTTTTTACTCAACAAAATACAAAAATATGAGCAGTTTAACTATTCTAATGCAACAGATGCATTCTATTCAAACACATTTCACTCAATCACATAATCACAGACTTCAACAGAATGAAAATAAAAGTAGAAGATAACCAAATTCATGAAGTTCTAAAAACTAAAAAGCTCACTACAACATAGATCGGTATCTCAAGTCCTCCTCAAAATAGTGAGATCAGAACACATCGATTATCTATCCTTGGGCCTTTAACCCTAAAATATCATTTAACGCAAAATACTTCCTCCATTAAAGACAAAATCATCATCCTCCGAAGCTATCTTTGACAATTTAGGTCCCATATGTTGAAATTTATTCTAAGACAAGAAATTTTACATTTCACCTGTCATTGATCAAGGTAAACACCATTGCAAAACATAGAGACTAGCATACCTATATACCTAAACTTTACTCTCGATGCATAAAGAAACAATTCATTTTTCAGCACCACTGTATTATAAGATTAAGGTAGAATTTACCGTCTGTAACTTTATTAAGGAGCACAGCTAGTTCTCCATATATCTTCTTTAGATTTGAGGATCTAATGTTCTTAAAAATGTGGTGCGGGGATTTCAGGGCAAATGACTACTTTAGATTTGGAAACCATCACTAAAGTTCAATAATAGAAACATGTTTCCAGTTGCATATAAAGCTAACCATACTAAAACCACCCCTTAGATATCATGATTCATGAACAAAGAAGAAAGAATGCTATGTTTTTGGAGGTTCTTGGAAAATAAAGATTTGACTAATTTTTCTCATTTTCTATTCATTTGTTCCTCCTTTTTCTGTTATTGAAGAAAATGGCATTTGTAGGCATGCTTTCTAGTTTGCCCAATTCTACTTGTGAGCTTACAAAATCACACTCGGCCAAAAAACCTTATTCTACCATTGAATATTCATATCAATGGTCTGTTTTCTTGAAGTATACCCATGCAAACCTTATTCTACCATTGGATATCCATATCAATGGTATGTGTTCTTTAATCATACCCTCTTATGACCTTTGAACTTCAATGTAATTGTCACTATGTTGCACGGGGACCCGCCCCACCATAATTCATGTCATTACCTCCGTTCCGGCGTTCCAAGGACTTTGGAACTTGTCGGAAACGTTCCAAATTTATCAAGGACTCCATTGAGGACTTGGAGACTTCAAGGTCGTCCCCAAGTTGTACCTAGAGAGAAGCCTCAAAACATTGCTCCTTAAATTTGGTCGTAAGTAACTCTCTTTTATGGATAAATCTAATTGAATTTAGTGCTGATAAACTCGCGTTTCCCACAAATATGTGGCCTTAATCAGGCCCTTATTGGTATTTTTTCATAGGATCCAACTGTGTCTTGAAGGAGGCCCTAATGCTTCAAGATACAGCTGGGATTTTGCCTCGGAATTTCCCCTTAAATTCAGTTATAGTAGTGACTCGGACAGGCGATGAGAGGGCCAAACATTTCCACAGAAAGAGGTCGAAATTTATTGTAGAAGAACCTTTAGAACATGCCCAAAATAGGCCTCAGCACAGAACTCAGATTATCTCCAGAATGCATAAATTATACCTCAATTAAAGGTCTTTTTTGCCTTGAAATTAACCTCAAAGATGATATGAATTTGTCCTTATTCGTGCCTCAGAATTTTGACCTTAGAAGAGAAAAAATAAAGCCTCATACCATGCCTAATTATTCCCTAGATGAGGGTCGAATTATTGCTCAGATTTTCCTCAAATAAATAGAACAGATCTGCAAAAAATGCCTTGAAGAACCCTCCACTAATCCAGCAAGTCACTAACATGAAAGATAAACAATATGATCAAATTCACTTAGAAAAACTTTTCCTACTTCACCTAATTTTCATTCTGCCTTGGCCTCAGAGGAAAAATAAGTCGTAAGTAACTCTCTTCTGTGGATAAATCTGATTGACTTTGGTGTTGATAAACTCGAGTTTCCCACAAATATGTGGCCTTAATTAGGCCCTTATTAGATATTTTTTCACAGGACCCAACTGTGGCTTGAAGGAGGCCCTAATATTTCAAGATATAGCTGGTATTTTGCCTCAGAATGTCCCCTTAAATTCAGTTATAGGAGTGACTCAGACAGGCTATGAGAGGACCAAAAATTTCCACAAAAAGAGGCCAAAATTCATTGTAGAAGAACCTTCAGAACATGCCCAAAATAGGCCTCAACACAGAACTCGGATTATCTCCAGAATGCATAAATTGTACCTGAATTAAAGGTCTGCTCTGCCTCGAAATTAACCTTAGAGATGATGTGAATTTGTCCTTAGTCGTGCCTCAGAATTTTGACCTCAGAAGAGCAGAGAAAGAGCCTCATACTAGGCCTAATTATTCCCTAGATGAGGGCATAATTATTGCTCAAATTTTCCTTAAATAAATAGAACAGATCTACAAAAAATGCCTTGAAGAACCCTCCACCAATCCAGCAAGTCACTAACATCAAAGATAAAAAATATGGTCATATTCACTTAGACAAACTTTCCCTACTTAACCTTATTTTCATTTTGCCCTAGCCTCAGAGGAAAAAATAAGTCGCAAGTAACTCTCTTCTGTGGATAAATCCGATTGACTTTGGTGCTAATAAAATCACGTTTCCCACAAATCTATGGCCTTAATCAGACCCTTATTAGGTCTTTTTTCATAGGATCAGATAGTGGCTTGAAGGAGGCCCTAATACTTCAAGATACAGCTGGGATTTTTCCTCGGAATGTCCCCTTAAATTCAGTTATAGGAGTGACTCGGACAGGCCGTGAGAGGGCCCAAAATTTCCACAGAAAGAGGCTGAAATTCATTGTAGAAGAACCTTCAGAACATGCCCAAAACAAGCCTCAACACAAAACTCGGATTAGCTCCAGAATGCAAAAAACTATACCTCAATTAAAGGTCTTTTCTACCTTGAAATTAACCTCAAAGATGATGTGACTTTGTCCTCATACGTGCCTCAGAAGTTTGACCTCATAAGAGTAGAGAAAGAGCCTCATACCAGGCCTAATTCTTCCCTAGATGAGGGCTGAGTCACTACAAGGAAAAGGCCCTCTAGCAGATGTTTTTGAGGAACCCATTATAAAAATATCCCAAACATCCATTTCTAGCGGTGGTTACTAGAGGAGGTTGATGGGTGAAGTTCTTTGCGGATGTATTTCCTCCGGTGCGCTCATCACCGTACAATGCACCAGTGCGTTCAACACAAGAAAGCACTGGTGCGCACAAAACATTGGCACACCAAACACCGTGCGCTCCATACACACTTTCTTGGTGTGTTGTATTTATGTAGCGCACCGGTACTTTACAACACTTCCACACCGATGCCTCATAAAAAGTGCATGAAAACAAAAATCACCCAGTGCGGAATAAAGAAAAAGCACCGGTGCGCCCTTAAAAACATGCACACCAGAACAGAGTTAAATAAAAAAAAAATTATGGCCAAAAAACCATACAAAACATTGGCACACCAGACACCGTGCGCTCCGTACACACCCGCCATGTGCGTTTATTTCTGTAGCGCATCGCTTCATTACAACACTTCCGCACCGGTGCCTCATAAAAAGCGTGCGAAAATAGAAACAACCTAGTGTAGAATTAATAAAATGCCCAGTGCGCCCATAAACCCAGCGCACCGGAACAGGGTTAAATAAAAAAAAAATTACAGCCAAAAAACCGCACAAAACATTGACACACCGAACACCGTGAGCTCTGTACACACCCGCTCGGTGCGTTTGGTTACTGTAGCGCTCTGGTGCGTTACACAATGTCCTCATTGGTGTCTCATAAAAAGCGCACGAAAACAGAAACCGGCTGGTGCGGAATAAAGAAATGCGTCTATGCACCCTTAAAACCCCGCGCACCGAAACGAGTTAAATAAAAAAAAATTACAACCAAAAAACCACACAAAACATTGGCACACCGAACACCGTGCGCTCCTTACACACTTGCCTAGTGCGTTTGATTACTGTAGCACACTGGTGCTTTACACAACGTCCCCACCGGTGCCTCATAAAAAGCGAGCGAAAATAGAAACCGCCCAGTGCTGAATGAAGAAACACATCGGTTCTTTACACAACATCCGCACCGGTGCTCCATAAAAAGCGTGCGAAAATAGAAACCGCCTGGTGCGGAATGAAGAAACACACCTGGTCGCCCATAAAACCCTGCGCACCAGAACAGGGTTAAATTAAAAAAAAAAATTATGGCCAAAAAACTGCATTTTTCACTTTTGTCAGTGCTACAAAGCTCTCAAGCACCAGTGCAATTTATCTTTGTCTGAGCCACCCTGACATTGGTGCTCCCATTGCACTCATTACATGCACTGCTGTTGTGCATTACCCACCAATCTCCATCTTGAATTTTGCAAATTGTTGGACAAATTTTCTTTTGCAAATTATACAGCCAATATGCCTCCTCGACGGGAAAATGTACAAGTATTTTTCTTGTTTTTCCATAATTAAGCCTTTTAGCGGATTAGAATTTCAAATAACCTTAAAATTAATCATTTAAAAGAAAAATAAAAATAAAAATTGTCGCGCGATGCACTCAAGCCATTTGGCTCGCACCAGTTTGCGTTGCTGCCTGTAAATTTACAGGTCGCACCACAACTGGTGCTAACAGTATCCGCGCCGGTTCTGAGGTGGTACCGATAGGCGCACCGTGTTATTTAAAAAAAAATTAAAAAATGCGGTGTGGTAGTTTATCAGGCTGCACCGTTGACAATGTGGGAGCATGTCAACTCGGTGCGTTGACTGAATTATCCACCCCAGGGTGGTTAATGTTGTTAGCACACCGCATACCACATTTCAACATGGTCAACGATTCGGCCTGGTAAACCGGTTCTAACGGTATCCACACTGGTTCCGGGGTGGTACCGAAGTTGTACCGTGTTATTTTATTTTATTTTTAAAAGTGCGATGCAGTCAGTTACCTGGCCGCACCGTTGACCTAGTGGAATTGTAGTGACTTGATGCGTTGACCAAAATAGTTGCCTCTGGACGGCTATTTTTGTCAGCACACGGCTTTCCATATTTCACCTGCATCAATGGTGCAGCCTTGTAAAACACCACACCGTTCACTGTGTCATGATGGCAGGAGGTCGATTCGCTGACTTAACTATACGCCCGGGGGTGTAGAGTTTAGTCAGTGCACTGCCCTCCTGACAGCGTATGTAGTCAACAGTGTGCTACAAATTTTTTTTTAGCACTGCCCCCATGCATTGAATATTATTAGGTTCACTGAAGCTGGTGCACTCCATAGAAAGACACACCGGGACTGGTGTGTGATTGTGTTTGGGGCACACCAACTATTTTTTTTTTTTCAAAAAAAAATTATATATATATATATATATATCTGTGTGTGTGTGTGTGTGTGTATTTCTAAATACATGTCTCATTTAATATAAAAATTGTGTTTAATATGTCAATCATTCAGAGACGTGAAAGGAGAGAAGAGGGGGAACAACAACAACAACAGGTAGAGAAGTATAACATGGTTCACCTATGGGAGGCATGAGAGAGGGAGAGAGATGCATACCCTCGCCCTATTACAGTAGCTACGGAGGGTCTCCTAAGGCAGATAGGCCTTCTCAAGTTCTATGAGGAGGTTACTTCCCTAAAGGGCCATAGTCTGTTTTTGAGACATCTTATCCGAAGGTGGAATGCCTAGCAAAAGGCTTTCCGGGTTGGTATCAACCAGTGGTACATGCCCACTAAGGAGGATATATATTTCATTATAGGGCTATCTAGGAGAGGGGTGGATTTTCCCTCGTTCCCAGAGGATCCAGCTGGCTATGTAGCAGGGAGTTAGTTAGTTTACTCCCAGAGATACATTGGAGCAAATGTACTATCTCCTGCAGAGTTTCGGGTCGCTGGAGGTCAGTTACGTATTGGTGCATTTCGTAGGGAGGAGGTGCAGTGTCTCTCATTTATCATTTCGACCATTTCGCACAACACCAGTGACGGGCAACGCATTATTTTCTCGCTTCTATATTATGTTGATTCTTTAGTATAGGAGCCACGACTTGTCAGGTGGTCTGCCATTTTTTTGTGGCAGTTCTATACAGCCTTAGATAGATGTCGTGCTCATGCACAAGGGAGAGTGAACTTCCCTTTTTATTTAGAGCTTTTTTGTTTATTTTTTGAGAGGTTTCCAGAGACAAGGTCTAATTTTCTTCGGCGGCCTCGTAGGTCGATGCTTGAGGCACATATGCACATGTGGGGGAAGATGATGCCCAAGAGGGACAAGACTGTTTCCAACGAGGATATCACATGATGCACTGGTGTTGCTAGCTAGTATTGATGAGCATCCCTTGATTATGGTCCCCTCTCCTTACACTGGTTTGGATTGGCGAGGGTGTGTCAACATCCTCTTCATAGTTGATGAGCCGCTAGATGACAGAGGTAATATTACTATTCTAATTCTAATTAAATTTATTCTAGCATGTTCTTTAACTTGTTTTTATTAAATTGTGTAATGAAATTGTCTAATTATTGTTGTGTACTTGTATATATTTTTCAAAAATTGGCACTTTTGATGGCAACAAGATGCCAACACCACCACTTGATCCAGGTATGGATATTGATGACGATCAAGCCATGCCAGATGCTGAGGATCATCAGGAGGCCAGTGTAGAGAGAACTTCTCCTGTTAATGCACTGGTACTGCCTTTTTCTAGGCGCGGTAGACTTGATGCTAGATACAGGATGGAGTTGGGTAACCAACTCAATGCATTAATTGTTGAGGCGAACATCAGGCCCGCTCATTACAGAGACATAGAGGCCGATGATAGGCTATTACATATGTGGAGAGGCATGCCGCATGACATGTACAGCCTGAAGCGACATGTCATAGGAGTTATAATGGCTATTACACGACTGACGAGGACTGTTGCACGTTATAGGCGTGGTCGAGCCGCAATACGTGATGGACAATCCACGAGCAGTGACTCATCATCTCATGATCATTCACCTCGCGCCGTGCCAGATGAGCATTAGCCTCCACTAGCATCCAATAGCAATCATCATGGAAATGAGGCTGGACCATCGATCACGTCTAGTCAGCAGCCTACAACATCCATCAGTACTCATGATCATGATCAGGCTAGAGCATCGACCGTTGAGGTTGCACCATTGACTAAGCAGGCCTCCACTAGTACTGATATTGATGTTGTACTACCACCAATTGATCCATGAAATTTATATTACAGTTGTATATTTTTAACATTATTCAGTTATATATATATATATATATATATATATATATATATATATATATATATGGTCCACGTATTTTATGTTCATGTTGCAGTTGTACTTAATTTACATGTTGGTGATCATCATGATGTGTATATTATTAGGTCATGTTAGATGTGTTCATTTAATGTGCAGCTTACAGATAGATGTGTATGTGATAGCATGAGTTATTTGACATGATATGTATATTTGATGTTTGTTTTTTGATGATGTTAATATATAATGTTAATTGTGTTTTGTTAGATGATCATGATCACAATGATGTTAGCGATTTTGAATGTGTTTTTAGGTCAAATATGATGTTTGTACGACGGTTATCATGAACATGATTTTTATTAATTAATTTAATATTAAACGATCATGATATTGTAAAATTGTAATATTTGTAATTCTAATTGTATGTAAATTAAATTCTAAAATTGTAATTGTAATTGTAATTGTACGTGAAATTGTAAAATTCTAATTCTAATTCTAATTCTAATTGTATGTAAAATATTTGTAAAATTTTAATTGTATTACTGTGAATTGATTGTAATTGTATGTAAAATTCTAAAATTGTAATTGTAATTTTAATAGTAATTGTATGTGAAATTGTAAAATTGTAATTGTAATTCTAATTCTGATTGTAATTGTAATTCTAATTTTAATTGTAATTGTATGTAAAATATTTGTAAAATTTTAATTGTATTAATGTGAAATGAATTTATTAAAATTTTTAAATTTGTAAATTTTAAATAATTGTAAAATAATAAATCTAGAATAATATGAATTATTGTAACATAATAAAGTTTAGAAAATAATGCAAATAAATTCATGTACTTTAGAATTATCATTCTTTTATTATGATCTTAGATACAAAAAAAGAACTAATTTATATAGTACACCATTGTTTTTGAGATAAACATAATTGCAAATTATCAAGTGAATTGTTGATTTTAACATTAACACAATGCAAATTACCAATTAATTCAAAATACATATTATAATGTTTCGAAAAACCCATCTTAAAAAGTATAAATATTGATGAAATAACACATGTACCATGTCACTCTCGGTTCTCATGATCACCCTCATTGTCTTCCAGCTCGCATGGCATGATAACACTATTGTTCTTAAAAATATGTTTTGATCTAGGGTCATGTGTCAATACAAACCACCAATCCCTATCCAACACATCTGGGTAAAAAAACACCTGGTTGCAGTGTTTGGGGAAAACATAGGGCTCCTTAGCTTCATCCCACATCTTTCTAGAGTTGATACATATCAGCCTACTATCACGATCTTCCTTTACATTATTCCGATCAAAGGCGTCCCACCACTTGCACCTAAAAATAACACATTGGAAAGAAGAGAAATCCATTTCAATGATCTCTTGTATCTTTCTGACATAACCTAACGTCCCTTGTACTAGGTTTTGAACACGGTAGCTAGATCGACTAGATTGATCGAACTCGGCTTCCACTCCATAGTCTTGTGTGATGTTTCCAGCATCGGCATTTTCTATGCGAAAATGGTGTCCATATGCCCGCATAGATGGGAACAAATGCACCTATTATAAAAAAGTTAAAAAAATCATAGTGTCATGTGTCTTATAATAACCCAACAGTTAAAATATGAAATTTAGATGTCTTATAAGTTTCAAATTTACATATAAATTAAAAATATTATTACCGAGTTGTTTCACCCAATCCGTACGTTTAGCGCATCCTCTTCAGCACGTGGGTAACGACCGGTAGCATCGTATTTCTTTCTGACTTGGTCAGCAACCCAACTGTTGGGGCATATTTTTGGCATATTTTCCTTTATATGATCAGGATAAGGCACACTTATACCATTCAACCATCTGAATTCTTTCTTGTCACTATCCCATTTCATCCTCTTTTGTTCATAAAATGCGACCCACGGTTGTGTCGCTTCATAATTGTAAAGAACTAATTTATTGATTGCTTCAATTTTTACATTCGCTGATGAAATCAAACCAACATTATATAGTACTTAGAGATCAAAATATACATTATATCGAAGTTCAACATGAATATTAATCACTTTTTGTAAATTTGAAAAATTATAAGTCACTTACTCTTTATCAAGCGATTTTTTCCACTCGTTTGGAGCAACTCCCCTTCTCTTTTATCTTCATCCCTTTCAGCGTCCCAAGTCACCACACTTGGTTTGTTGTCGATTTGCTTGATGTATTCACTATAATAATAGAAATACTCATACGATATGTACCCCTCTGCCATAGACCGCCCAAGTTTTTCCCTTTGTCGAACAAAACCTTTCAATTTCTTCATGTACCTATCTAAGAAGAACATCCAACGACAAGAAACCACCCCAACTAATTCAACCTCATCTACTAGGTGGATTAGAAGATGAACCCGTAAGTCCATGAAACTCGTCGGCAATTCCTTCTCAAACATACAAACAATCTCAACTATCTCTTGACACCATCGTGGAATGCTAGCCACATGAATCTCCTTTGACGTGATCCAACGTACAAATGCAAATAATTTAGATATGGCACATCCTAGGTCTTGAGGGAATTAATGTTTCACACACCCACGCATGAACAAAGGATAATGACACTGCAAAGTTATAAACACATGCAATAATATGCAAAATTAGTTATGTTTTATGATCCTCGCATGGGATAAAATTTATTAATATAAAAAATAATAAAATCATGCCTTTGACATTATACGTACTCTTAGAAGATTCAAATGGTCATGCGATTTCAATCCCGAGAAATAGTCATCCACGGTGAAGCAACACCGTAGTGAAGACCCGTATGAAGTTGGCACCCTCACACCCATTATAACTTCATTTGCCAAAGAAATATCATTTTTTTAAAAATCCATGGGACATCACCTTCTTTGAAAAACCATGAATTAGAGGGACCAGTGCCTGCCTCTGATCCCGTACTTTCTAATCATCTTGGCCAATGTTTCTTTTTAGTTTTTGAAGTAATAAGATCTTTCCTAAAAACTAATGTGTCACTTTGTTTCGATGATATGTGCCTCCGTAAAGAAGATGAAACATTTTTAAATATATGCATGGGATCTAATAAGTGGGTAATAATAAGATGCTCCCAATATGGGAGGTCATAAAAGATAGATTTCCTTTTCATCCCAATGAGCAATTTCTCAACACAGGTGTCGAAGAAAATTGGATCATCGAACATAGGCTCCCCATTTGAATCAAACATTTCTATGAAATCATTCTCCTTGTCTCTCTCATATGATCTAAGCCATTCAACTGGTGTCATTATTGAAGGCCTTTGGGTTCTCTCTCGTTTACCATTGAAAGCTTATGTTGATCTTCTGTAAGGGTGCTCTTCTGGTAGGAATACCCTGGAGCAATCATACACTGGATTTCGTAGGTCCTTGGACCATCTAGCTTTCAGAGAAGGTCCACAATAGTTACATCCAAAATACCCTTTTGTTACAAGACCTACGAGATTATATTTGTATACATTAATTAATACACATGGCACGTTAACGAATATCATGAAGATCAAAAAAAATATTACAACGAACTAAATAACTAATATGTGAAATAATATTGTTATGTATATAAACAAATCAATAAATTAAACATGTAATTTACCAGAGAAAACTCCTAAGCCTGGATAATCATGTGTCGTGTAAGCACATATGCCATACAATGTAAAAATCCTCTCTGTTGCGACGGGTCTTGATACATCGTATACATTTATCCCATCCCATATTCCTTCAATTCATCTACCAGTAGTTGTAAGTAGACATCCATATTCTTCACTTGTCTTCTACCAGGGACTATGAGAGCCAACATAAGATGTTCATTCTTCATGGACAACCATGGGGGGAATATGGGTTGACGCCATCCATGGCTATGCTGAGTCGTATACTTTGTACTTCATCCTTGAATTTTTCAGGCCATGTATCCTCTATATGCTTCATGACTATTGAATAAGTTGGGATTCACATAACTCCTAACTCACTTCTGTGTGAGGCATTCCATCCCTGCAACATAGCTAATTCTTTGCAACGAAAGAGCCTTTGAATCCTTGGGATTATAGGCATGTGCCTTAATATCTTAAAAGGAAGAGCAATACATGATTTATCCTTCTTTTTTTATTTATCATACATGGCATGCCCACATTTCGGACACATCTCTTTGTCTGCTTATTCTCCTCTATATAGAATACAATCATTTGGACATGCATGATATGATATGTACTCAACACCCACCATTTTCAACAATATATTTTCCTCTTCGCAGCTACCAAGCAAGACATTATCACTCGGAAGAACCATATCTTTGAATAGCCTGTAGTTGGTGATCATGGAAAAATATATTAATAAATGTACATTAAAGTCGATATAATAATTAACGTTCATAAAATTTACCATTTGTAATGTTCATTGCAGTGTACTAATTATATTTCAAATTTATATAAGGGAGTAATTTATGGTAACTTACCTCAAAATTTCTGAGAAATATTAATTCAACAAGCCAAACATTGCTTTCAAGTTGTACAGTAACATCATTGTCCCCAACTGGGTAGACTTTGACTGACCACCAGGTCCAAAGAGAGGGGTGATGGAAGCAAATAGAGGTTGGTATGGATGATTAATTAAGGGATACGACTACCATGGAGACAATGTTGTTAGATGCATTCCAAAATGATGATCAGCAAGGGGATGATGCTCATATGAACTACTATTTTTGTAGTCATTCCTAATTGGTGAATCTGGACATAACGGGAATTGAATCGGTGGTTGATTCAACCATTCTTGGTATCGTTCCTCTCTTATTTTTTCTCTTAATTTAGTATTTTCTCGATTTGACATTATCGTGGGGTGCAATGAAAGATGGTAGGTAGATCGTTCATCATCACTAGAATCCTAATAATTTAAAAAAAGAATTGAACATGATTAGTACAAAATATATGATATCAATTAATAACCACGTTGACAATATTGCATGATTATAAATTGATTTGACATTGAAATAATTACATATTAATCAATATATATACCAAACAATTAAATTATTACCATCATTATCTCGGGATTATGGCTAGAAGATGAAATATTGTTACAATTGGCAGGGTGAAGCGACTATCCATTTTCATCTACCAAATGCACCTTGCGATATGCAGATCCTGATAAGAACTTCTAATGTTTTGGAGCAATTTGAATATTTTGTGCATCTGAACTCGATGCTGAATCTACATGAACCTGCAAATCTGTATACATTATAAATTTAATTAAGTTGTGCATGATTGATTGCATGGATAAAAAACATAAACTCAATTAGATAGTGAAAATATAAAAAAAAATCTGAAGTAAATATTACGTCTTGAGATGGATAGGGAGAACTCCGCGATGGACTTTGAGAAACATTATGGAATGAGTTGGATTTTTAATAATTGTCCATTCTATATAATTATGATATTTTCTCCCTGCATTTGAGAAAAACAACAAAAAAATTTGGTGCACACACCTAAATGTAATTTCGATGCCTAATGTACAAATCACCGCACCGGTGCGTTTTTGGTAATACGCACAATTGTCATTTTATAACTCGATGCACCGGTGCAGTTTGATTAAGAGACGCACCAGTGATGAATAACCGCAAATAAAAAATGGAAACTCTATTTTCTTTAAGTGAAAAAAAGCGGTAAATTGAAAAATGGGCAGCAAAATATTTTCGAAAATCTAATTTCATAAAACATTTCTTTAAATACTAAACACTTTTCATTATTTCACTTTTTGCAAAAAATTTCAGCCAGAGATTTGCAGGATACATACCTGGAGCAAATAGAGCACGAGAGCACTATGGAAGAGGGAAATATGTTCGAACAAAAGTATTCAAACAATCAGAATTTCAAACCTCTGGTGATTCAAACCCTGTAGCATAGAATTTCAAACGATGCGAATAAAGTTTATTGTTTTTTTTACTTTTTCTACAGTTTTTTTTATGCAGGAAAAGAAAAAAATCAAAGTTTATTGTTTTTTTACTTTTTTCTGAAGTTTTTTTTAAGCAATAAAAGGAAAAAATCAAAATTTATTGTTTTTTTTACTTTTTCTGTAGTTTTTTTTACTTTTTATGCAGTTTTCAAAAACAAAAAAAAAATATATCCATTTTTAGAAACAAAAACCCTAGATTCTTTTTGTTTCTTCTCTTTCTTCTCCCTCTTTCTGTAATTTTAAAATTTGGGCTTTTCAATTTAGATTTATAGGGTTTGTATGGTCATAAGACATCCAACCCACGTGACGAATTTCATAATCGGATCCAAATCCATGTCGGCCCTTGCGTGAATTTAAATTTTATTTTATTTTTTAATTTTTTTAAATTTTTTTTTAAATTTTTTTATTTTTATTTTTTATTTTTTTTTATTTTGTCGCGGTGCGCCCTGCGTAACATAGTGCACCAGTGCGTTCTGTTATATCAGTGCACCACGAAATTACAGTGATTAAAAATAATACTAAAACAAAATATGCTTTTATCAGTGCGACATATGTAACATATGGCACCGATGCGCTATGTCATTATGGTACATCGCGAATGTGATGTTTCGCAAAAAAAACCATTTTAGAAACAAACCCTACATTCTTTTTGTTTCTACCCTTTCTTCTCCTCCTTTCTGTGATTTCAGAATTAGGAATTTTCAATTTATATTTATAGGGTTTGTATTGCTAAATATAAGCCTAAAACATCCAACCCACGGGACGACTTGCATAGTTGGATCCCAATCAATATCGGCCCTTGCATGAATGTTTAAAAAAATAGATTTTTTTTCCCTCGGTGCGCCCTACGTAACATAGTGCACCGGTGCGCTCTGTTATACCAGCGCACCGTGAAAGTACAGTGATTAAAAATAAAAATAAAACAAAATATGTTTTATCAGTGTGCCATATGTAACATATGGCACTGGTGCGCTATGTCATTATGGCGCACCATGAACATGTTGTTTCACAAAAAAACCATTTTAGAAACAAAGCCTACATTCTTTTTGTTTCTACCTTTTCTTCTCCCTCTTTTTGTGATTTCAGAATTAGGGCTTTTAAATTTATATTTATAGGGTTTTATTGCTAAATATAAGCCTAATACATCCAAACCACAGGACAACTTGCATAGCCGGATCCCAATCTATGTCATCCATTGCATAAATAAATATATATATATATATATATATATATATATATATATATATATATATATATATTTTCATCTGTGCGCCCTACGTACCTAAGAGCACCGGTGTGCTCTATTATCCCAACGCACCATGAAATTACTGTGATAAAAAATTAAAAAAACAAAATATTTTTTCTCAGTGCGCCATTTGTAAAATAAGTAGCCGGTGCACTATTTAATTATGGCGCACTGCGAACGTTCTGTTTCGCAAAAAAAAAAAAAACACTTTCAAAAAATACAAACCCTACATTCTTTTTGTTTCTGTCCTTTCTTCTCCCTCTTTTTGTGATTTCAGAATTAATTCTTTTCAATTTATATTTATAGGTTTTGTATTGCTAAATATAGACCTGAGACATCCAACCGACGGGATGATTTTCATAGTCGGATCCCAATCCATGTCGGCCCTTGCGTGAATTTAAAAAAAACAGTTTTTTTTCATCAGTGTGCCCAGCGTAACCTAGCACACCGGTGCTCTATATTGTACAAGCGTACCACGAAAGTAATGTGATAAAAAATTAAAAACATTTTTTTTTATCAGTGCACCATATGTAAAATATGGCACCGGTTTATGCTACAAAAACTAACACTAGACGATTTTTATTATTTTATCATGGTTAATCGGTGCAGTGGTTGACATGTAATGCACCAGTGCTCCTTGTTGACATAGAGCACCATGCGGTTTATTATATTGTTTGTGCGATGCATTTCTAAGACCCCCACGCACCGGCGTCAGTGCGTACACCATGAATGATGCACCGATTTCTTGAGATTTTTTTTTTACTTGAAAAGTTGACAATTTATTTATAAATATATTAATGAATGATATGGTACAGGTTTGAGATTGATAAAGAAATGACTCACAAGAGATCAAGTAACAAAAATACTGATAACACATCAAGAAAATAAAAAATGCAAGTTCTTTGTAAATTCTTTACTGAAAATATTATTTTTTAACTATATGTAAGTTTAATTAATATGTATTGTTTACTGTGTATCATCTAGAGCAAAAAAATGACGAAGCTCGATAAGATTATTTTCTATCTAAGACCAGAAGAGCATAAAAGCTTGATGGAAAAATTGCAAAATGATGAATCAGGTGAATGAAAAAATACTATCGATCCAATATGAGTTTTTTTTTTTTTAATTTTAGTTAATAATATAATTAAAATTATTAGATAACATGTCTCAGACAGTCTATTAATTCACATATGTTTAATGTTCTATAGGGACCAACAACTCATAAAAGGAATGTTGTTCTAAGAAAAGAAAAAAAACAGAACATGCAAATCAAAATGAATTGCTCCTTAGCTCATCTGGAGTGGTGTTGGAGGTTAACAAAATGGGGAAAATATTTTACAAAAGTTTGATGGATCTAGTGGAATGAATGTATAGTCGTTTTTTCCACTTACAATACAAAAACCAATCGAACAATTCCAAGAACCAAATTTTTTCTAAACTACAGGAAGAGTTTCCAGATAATTGGTTAATGAGACATGTCAAACTTTTAATAGAAAAAATGTACAACAATAAAAAATAAGGAATGAAAAACTAATATTCCTTTAAATGTTTGTCTAGAATTATTTGTAAATGTCACTTTTGTTATATTTAATTTTCATATATGAATATAAAAATTAAATAGTTTATTGTCATGTTACATTTTTAGGAAGATTATGAAAATCTCAAAAGATGAACGAGCTGATATCAGAAATATGTCAGTAGGAATGTCCAAAAAGGTGTACAAGGAGATGGTCAAAGAAATGGACAAAATTGCATCGCAAGAGGAGCCATCTCAACAACAACATGCTTCCAATGTAATATGTAATCATTGAATTTTTCGGTCATTAAGTACAATAAATAAACAATTTATCATTAAATATTAATTTTCAAGTATTTTCTTGCAGAAAAGAAAAGAAAATGGAACCCATTCAGCACATAAAACATGATGACAAGGAAGAAAAGGGTTGATATCTAAGTTTTTGAGTAATTGTTACTTCCTTATAACAACTTAACTAGATTTAATTTTTGTATTTTTTAAGTTGTTTTACAAAAGTCATCATTGAATGTCTTCAAACAGGTGCTAACATACAAAGAAGAACCATTAGAGGAATTGATTGAAATTGGTTTAAATATGTTTAGGAGTATATACAGCACATCAAAACTTAATTGTGAATTTAATTTACTCCATTTAATTTCGCTACTTAGCTCGCTTTCATAATTAATAACAAATGTGTTTTTTTTATATTAAATATATGATTTGTTATAGGGTAAAAAAATTGCAGGAAACAAAGTATGGAACTGTGCCAACAGATGAAATCTTGAAAGATAACATACTATATGGTTTTGAAAGAATGTGTATAGTTCATGAGTCAATTGTTGCTATGGTACGTCATTTCTTTTCGATTTACATTGATGCATATTATTTAATATTGCAATTTTCATTATTCACCAATGTATATACACTCATTATAGTTTATTTTTATGTTTGTAGATGGAAGGCGAAGAAGAAGAAAACAATCAACACCATGAACAAAATATTCCCGAAAATAACCCAAGTCATGGAATTAGCTTTAGCAGTGACAGTAGTTCAAGCGAAGAATGATGATCACTATGTTTGGATATCAAAGCAACACGTTGTATTTTTTGAAATATGTTTGTGAAATCATACATTTTTTTTAATGTAATGGACATAGTGTCCTGATTGAAAGACAAAGGGATACCAATAACTATCCCATTTTGTATGACAAAGAATGTCTTATTCATACATACACACACACACACACACACATATATATATAATATGTTTTAATTTATTCTATTGCGTTCTCCATTGTCGTTCTCAAATGCACTAATAAAAATTTAGTTCATATGAATATTGTTATAAGATATATCTGTGTCGATTTTTTATGAATAATGAATTTTAAAAAACTACAATAGTTATGATATGATATAACAAATTAATCCAAACATCACATTCAAATGCATTAATACAAATTTAATTAATATGAATATTTTTATAAGATGTGTCGACTTTTAATGAATAATGAATTTAAAACAATCACAATAATTGCACTATCATAGGTCGATGTTTCTAAAAAATACAAAATGAAAACCGTTGTGTGTCAGTTACTGTACACCGGTGCATTTGTATTCTTAAGAGCATCGGTGTGTTTCTACAACCTATGGGCACTGCACAAATACCAAAACCAATTAAAAATATCGAGGTGTTTGTGTGGTATGGCACACTGGTGCATTTATGTGTCTATATGCGTGCCATTTTACGACCTATGGGCACAACACGAATACGGATACTTATTATAAATCTTGCGCGCCAGATACTGGACGCACCAGTGCGTTTATGTATCTATACACATCGGTGAATTTGTATGACCTATGGGCACCACACGAATACCGATACCTATTATAAATCTCGGTGTGGTTGTGTGATACTATGCACCGGTGCATTTATGTGTCTATACGCGCTGGTGCATTTGTATGACCTATGGGCACCACACGAATACCGATACCAATTATAAATCTTGGTGCATTTGTATGATACTTCACATTGGTGCGTTTCTATAAGTCTACGCATCAGTGCATTGATATGACCTATGGGCACCGCACAAATCCCAAGACCAATTAGAACAGCCTCGTGCATTATATCACCAACACTACGCCCAGTGTGGTTTTATACATTAACGGCCTGGTGCATTCTCCTTCGACCGCCCCGGGGTGCCTTATACATGTATGCCCTGGTGCGTTAAATCCAAAGTAGCGCACCGATAAAAAAAGCATCCGTAATAACCTCAAGCCTCCCATTTTTTATTAGTTGTGTTGAATTCCTAAAACCTCCACTAAAATCTCTTTAACCATAAATGGATGTTGTAGAAAATGTTTTTTTGACAATTTTGGCCAATTTTATAACACTAAAAACCTCCTTTATAACCTCCACTAGAGGCTCTTTTCCTTGTAGTGAGTTATTGCTCAGATTTTCCTCAAATAAATACAACATATCTGCAAAAAATGCCTTGAATAACCTTACACCAATCCAGCAAGTCACCAACATGAAAGATAAACAATATGATCAAATTCACTTAGACAAACTTGTCCTACTTCACCTTATTTTCATTCTGCCCTGGCCTCAGAGGAAAAATAAGTTGCAAGTAACTCTCTTCTGTGGATAAATTTGATTGACTTTGGTGCTTGTAAACTCGAGTTTCCCACAAAACTGTGGCCTTAATCAGACCCTTATTAGGTCCTTTTTCACAGGATCGAACTGTGGCTTGAAGGAGGCCCTAATACTTCAAGATACAGCTGGGATTTTTCCTTGGAATGTCCCCTTAAATTCAGTTATAGGAGTGACTTGGACAGGCTATGAGAGGGCCAAAAATTTCCACAGAAAGAGGCCAAAATTCATTGTAAAAGAACCTTCAGAACATTCCCAAAACAAGCCTTAGCATAGAACTCAGATTATCTCTAGAATGCAGAAATTATACCTCAATTAAAGGTCTGTTATGCCTCGAAATTAACCTCAGAGATGATGTGAATTTGTCCTCAGTCGTGCCTCAGAAGTTTGACTTCAGAAGAGCAGAGAAAGAGCCTCATACCAGGCCTAATTCTTCCCTAGATGAGAGCTGAATTATTGCTCATATTTTCCTCAAATAAATAGAACAGCTCTACAAAAAATGCCTTGAAGAACCCTCACCAGTCCAGCAAGTCACCAACATGAAAGATAAACAATATGATCAAATTCCCTTAGACAAACTTGGCCTACTTCACCTGATTTTCATTCTGTTCTAGCCTCAGAGGAAAAACAAGAGAATTGCTTAAGATTGGTGTGTCGAAATTGATGGCCTCAGGAGAGATCTTAGCCCTCTAATTATAGTGAACGAAGGGGCTCTAAAGAGGGGCTGATATGCCCATGAATCCTGAGCTGACCAACCAATTAATTCATTAATAAAAACCATAAAATTGAATTTTGTAAGGGGCCGACTTGATTCTTCATTTGAAGCCGATTTTATAAGGAATTTCTACACTTATGGAGGGCCTAGTAGGAAAGCTCGAGACCTATATAAATTATTTAGGAGCACCTTAAATATTGAAGCCAAATATGACCAATTAAACAGCTATCTATAGCATGTCATTTGGGGCACCTTGACCCTACTATTAGGGCTCCAACTTTGAAAGGGAATATCTCCTCAACCGTGAAGATTTATGTGGCGTACCACTTACTGAAACGACATGATGAGAACAATTGGATGATGATGATATCGTTAGAAAATTCACGGATTGTACCATTCATTTACCTCAATTTTAGGGCTTGTTCTAGCTGTTGCATGGGTTGACTTCAATGACAAAAAGACAAACGTACAGCAAAGGACAACAAGCAGAAGAGGGCAAACGCACAGCAAAGCTAAGAAACTAAAAGGGCTGAGTAAAATAATTGATTGTAACTGTAAATGTATTATTTATTTTATATTGTTTGTGATGCAAAGACAAGTCTCTAAGTCAAATAAAAACTCCAATTTCATGTCAAAATGAGCATAGGTATTGTTGTAACGTCCTGAATATGTTGAGCGAGAAACTGAGAGGGTGGAAGGCAAAGACTCATACCTGTTCATTTCATATTCCCATATGGAATGCAAACAACTATGAAGTGATCTCTATAAATGATGGTATTGTTATATGCATAAATAGGTTAGAGAGTGGAAGAATAAAACATAGCAGATAGAGATGATGTGCAGATCCAGAGCTGATATGAAACAGATTTGAAGGCTGGAAGGGCAGCAGTGAAGGGGGAGTAAAACAGAGTTGATATCCAGGTAAATCAGCATATGATTGTATTGTAGAGTGAGGAAGTTGGTGCTTCCATATCAAGTTGTAGCTTGATAGATGTCCAGTTGTATTTGGTTGAGGTAGGAGCCTCAAGTGGGTTGTAGCCTACAGAAAATACATGGGAGTTGGTGCTTCTATTTCAATTTGTAGCTTGATAGATGACCAGATGGAGCTAGTTGAGGTAGGAGCCTCCTATGGATTGTAGCCTACATAAAATAAATGGGAGTTGGAGCTTCCTTGCAAGTTGTAGCTTGTAGAATTTGAGGTAGTAGCCTCCTGCATGTTGGAGCCTACAGAAAATCATTGGTGAGAGGGAGTTGGAGCTTGCCTTTGCATCACAACAATAATAATATGTGGTTTTATCCCTTATGGTTTTCCACTTATATCTATTTTCCATGTGTATGATGATTATGTGTTAATGTTTTGTATTTTATGTGCTTAATACTTGTTGCTCGCATATTAATATTGTTGTTTCATTATATAATAATTTTATTATGAAATGAAGGTGTAAATAAGTTTAAAGGAAAGTTTTAAGAGTCCATGAATGTATTAAACTGATTCACCCCCCACAACCCCCCCCCCCCCCCCCCCCCTCTCAGTTTAACTACCCCCCCTCCCCAACCCTCAGTTTAACTAAGGGATCAACACCAATATGTAACCCTAGAATAAGCAAGAAATTAATGTACAATATGTAACAATATGTAATAAACCATGCATGAACAATACACAAGCATGACCAACACATAACCAGTCATACACTCATGACAACATGTTGACAACAATGCCATCAACACTTCCATGGCGACACCACTTCCACCATGGCCAACACAACACGGATGCAACAAACATATACACCATAGGTATGATAAACACATATGAAACCAACAGAAAACATGAACAATGCACTCTCCAACTAGTTCGAGGGTTGAACCATGCTCTGATACCACTCTATAACACTCCCTTCCCACATCTACCCAAGTAACCAGCCAACCAGGGTAAACATGCAACAAGATGCTACTATAATGAGATTCAAACCCTATGTGACCTTAAGGAAGTGGAACCGACGGAAACATAACAAACAAACCTTGTACATCATCAATGACACCCCCATGAGATAACCCAACCTTTAAGGCCTCTTAACCCTGGGTCCAACTAACCTTTTTGCCTCTTTGAGCCATAGCCACAGGCATAACACTACATGCAAGTGGATGGGAGGCTATAGCCACAGGCATAACACTACAAGCCAGTGGCTAGGGCCATAATTTCTTAGTTATGTGCTTGCGGCTTGGGATTTAAGCCACCTTTTCAGGCCCAGAGCCCAGGTCACTGCCCAAGACTTCATGAAAATTTTAGACATGATAAATAACAACAAGACAATGATGTAGAATTAAACATATTATCAAGGACTCAACCAGACCCTTGCTAGCCATGACAACCATTTTTTAAAACATGTCACGAACATTGAATCTATAGGTGTAAAAAAAATATTTAAACATAGGGGTGTCATATTTATCTGAGAATCGCTAAGAAGAATTTCTCCCTTACATAATTAGCTGCAATACAATATATTTGACCATAGATACAATGTGTCTTTATTTACAAGTAAAAACATGGATAGAGCCATACACCATCAGTGATCAAATACATGCTTATAACCAACATAATAACCACATATATATAATGGATACAACAACAATATGATCCATACATAAACCAATATATTTTTCATACAAAATTCCAAAGGAATGAACTATTAATTACTGAATGTAAAAACCAACCGGAGATGGGAATTCCATGTTCCACCCAACCATAGATTTGTTGAGCCAAATATCTCTTCATCCAATCACCCCCATGACATATTCCAAGCATGAATATGGGATTCAAACTAAAAGAACCAACCAGGGCATCCCGAGGCTAAACCACCTCACCCTCATCAATAAAAATCAGGCTTTACTGTGATCCATCTCGGATCACTAGGCCAACACAATAAACATGTCATAATCGACTTTAACATTATCTACACCTCATCACTATGCCAACACAAACATGGATATCACTGGATTCTCTTCGCCTAAACCATAAGGAATTTTCCTATCTCCTAGTCTCTCAGGCTTTACTGCAACCCACAGTTTGAATTGGGGGTCACTAGGCTCTAAACTAAGACATACTCTCCAATATTTATCATATATCCCAAACACGGGATTCCTAGGCCTGAATGGAGAGAAAACCACCTCTCAAGCTTTACCGCAATCCAAAACTGGATTACTAGGCCCTAAACCAAGGAAAGATATGAACCGGTTCCATAATGATTCGGAGATCCACCTCAATCAACTTCGAATCCATCTGAAAATCTTGCTAAACCAAACATGAGAACTCCACAAAACCATGGCTATCTGGAAATGGAAAGTCTAGGTTGAATACACTTTCACACCCGAAAAAAACCCATGCTAAGACATCAAAGAACCACACGTAATACCATGCATGCAAAATCTAGTAAAGAAATCATACATGCAAACTAATACTTGCAAAGAACCTTGTTGTAGTTGCTTGAATCCTACTCGTCCTTGCTTGCTTCCTCCTTCTTCCTGCTTTCTTTCCTTTCTTTCTCCCAAGCCAAAGTGCACCAAAAACTCTGAGTGTCCAAGAGTGAGTT
>CM076571.1:550906044-551150268 GCA_034641835.2 Pinus albicaulis
CGTTGGGTGAAACTATTGTCGTTTAATTCCGTTGTAGTACTTTCCCAACCATTTAAATTGTCAATCCGAGGTTCGTAGACTTACGAAGCACATGCACTATATATGCAGGACCGAAGTGGAACTAATCTAATCTAAATTGCTGAAATCAAATTAATCTATGGAAGTAGGAAATTGCATAAAGGAAAAGAAATACAACATGTGAAGAGCTGAATGACAAACAACATCTGTGAGCTCACAACAATAACGCCATTTCAAATTACATTACAAGAATCAAATGACAAATCATGAAAGCATACAATAAAAGAATATGAGTCACAGTTAAGAATCCCCCTCTCCCAATTACAAAACTATCTCTTAAAGCTAATCTAATGAACTTCTGAACTTATGAACTCCTGAGCTCCTGAACTCCTCCAAATGAAGAGAGAGCACTCTCTTATATACATGAAGAAGCTAACCATCTCATTCAACCACTCTCAACTACTTTCCCATTATTACAAGACATGATCCCTTTGAATCCTCCACACATCTCTCACATATCTTGAATAAGACATGCCAACCAAATCCTCCATGATCTTCTTCTTAGGAATAGGCTTGCATAATTATCTCCTTAATATGGTGGAGGAGATATTCCAGAAGTTTAGAATTAATCCTTCACATTTCTCCTACACATTACAAAGCTCACACATTCTTGAGATATATATTAAAACATGTATATTTTCTAATATTTAATCATAAATTCACTTATAATACAAAAATGAATAAAGTGGAAAATAGGAAGGTGAAACCCAAATGTATTTATGAAAGTGATATAATGAAAGGTTAATGGGATGATGAAATGTAAGGAATAGTGAAGGGAAAGGTCGATGAAATACGACAGTTCTGAAGCCCAACATCCCCCCCCAACTAAACTTGTTGCATGTCCTCATGCAACCATGCATGGATCTCTTTGGCATCTAAACTTTGGCTTTACATGATGATGTCTTTTTAATAATGAATGTTTCCAGGATATGTGCAGGGCATGAGTAACAACTTTCATTTTCTTATGGTTGGTTCTTGTGTGACAACCATGAATACAAAGAATGTTGGTTCTTGTGTTAACAACATTCATTTCGTTTTTTTCTCTTTTCTTATGGTTGGTTCTTGTGTGACAACCATGAATACAAAGAATGTTGGTTCTTGTGTTAACAACATTCATTTCACTTCTTGTTCTCTTGCTGCAATAATAATGTAAATACTCACTGGAAATCATAAGCTATCAATGTGCATAAGAAAGCCCTTTTGTAATATTCATGAAGCATGCCAATATGTATATTAATGCGTATGAAGCAAAGTGCAACAAAGTATCGTTGGAAAAGAAATGTTGGTGAATGGTGAATGAGAGAAAAAAAAAATGGAGTGATAGTGGTGAAGAAATGGAATCACGGTAGTGAATAGGTAGCGAATATAGTCCCCCCCCCCCAACTGAATTGGTTGCATGTCCTCATGCAACTTGGCGTGGGTCATGAAAGGAAATGGAGCATGATGAGGGAATTTTCCAAAATATTCAAGTCAGCATATAAGGAATTGCATGATTAAAGATTAGAAAACAACATACTTCCACTTACCCAAGAATGATGAACTATGCAATCGGAATGTAGCTGCTGCTGCTGCTGAATCATGAAAACGTGACTGGTATCGTAGTTGTAACTGCTGTAACTGCAACTGATGTAACTGCTCGAACATAGAAAGTTTGACTGCATCAAGATCATGAAAATGTAACTGTGAATGCTGATGTCGCTGTAACTGGAACCTGGGAAATGAAGGAATCTGAACTGCTGATGTTGAATCATGGAAAAGATAAGGGCTGAAAGTGGAACTGTGGTACTCTCATAGATCAGAATTCATGCTGCAGTAACTGCTGAGGGAGTCGTGAAAAAGTGTATAGTCTTCGTCTGCTACAAAACTGATGGTACAAATCTAATCATGTGAAAGAATGTGTTGATGTCGAGCATGAAGAGAAATCATTGGATTACCGGCCATTAATGTATGCCGTTAACCAATGCGAGGCAAACTCACCATTGATGTCAATGAGTGCCAAGGTACCTGGATACATCTTGCGAAATGCGAATAGAGGAGTTGACGTCGAGCCATTTGCAAGATCTGACGATCAAGGGACATTAATGTATTCCCATGATGGTCAGCGAGAGAACTTGCCATTAAGGCATGCAAGTCTCAAGGTACCCAAAAGGAACTCTAGTCTATTTCCCAGATAAGGTGCTGAGGTCGATGGGGAAAGACTTGTTGAAAGGTGGGCCTTAAGGAATCCCACATCAGTCAACGCGAGTTTGTACAAAGAGATTTGGTAGGACTATAAATGGAAAGAACTCACGGACAAGCAGTGTGGATCAACATAGCGAGGAAAGCAAGGCAATGTAATTATGGAAAGGGGATCAGTTTTATTCAGAAGGCAAACTAGAAGGCAAATGAGCTGAAAGGGATAAAGGAATGTATGCGATTTAGAAAAATAACTGTGCATGAAGTCGTGAAAGATAAGGTAATGGAAAATAGGCTTCAACACAAGGATGGTCAATCAGCTTTGAAGGAGAAACGTTACAGTGTTACTGCATGGATAATGGAAAAAGTGGAAATGTTGGTGTATCAACATGGTCACTGTGTAAAAGAAAATATCAAGAGGTGCAAACATCATGATGTTTATGGCGAGTTACAACTCCTTCAAGCTGTTTATGAAAGCACACTTCTCACAAAGTTCTGTGATATTTGAAAATCACTTCAGCAGCAAAATGCGATCATGTCTGAAACCTGAAAAAAAATTAGTACAAATCATGTATGAAAACTTCGTGAGAGCATTGTAAAACATAAGATGCGAGAATAAGCACAAATGCGAGCAAAAGAAAGAAACTGTGTGTTAACCTATTGCCTGTTCTGATTTCATCATCGATTGCTGTCAAAGTGACTTCAAGAAACAAATTAGTGTTAAGCGTACATACATGCATTCATATTGTTTTCAGGAATTTATTAAAAAGTCCATTTGAAATTTTCATGAAATTAAAGGCAAAAAGAAAAAAAAAGCAAGCAAAATTAAAGTCAGATCTCCATTTCTTCGCATGCTTTGCAAAGTATAGCAACAGTGTCTCAGTGCTAGCGAATCTTCAGTTTCTTGCTGATTCAGTTTCTTAGATGCACTGTTAAATTCATTCAAGCAATTGGACGTTGGGCAGAGTATGATTTGCGTCGATTTGCTGCAATAATGTCACTTAATTCTCTGCAAGATTGGACCTGTACATCGTCAGATATAGTTGAATATTCAAACCATTCAATTGTAGCGTTCCTAAGTATTCAGTAACAATCATCAATTTGATAATCCAATCAGTGTTCCTAAGTTTCCTGCCATCATGAACATGAGTTTAATGAAGCAGTGTGTAAAATGGAGATAGTGAGCATGAGAAAACAATCAGTTTTCGGCATAAAATCCAGTGTAAGCATAAGAATCCAAAAATTCTTCTCCAATCTTAAGCTCGGCAGCGTTCTCTGAGACTTGTGATTTATAGGATATTGAACCACTAGCACTTCTAAGAGGCACAACAGTATTATAAATCGGCATAACTGTGAGAAATTTAACAACTTCAGGGACCTTGTTGCAAGTGTAGCATGTTCACACACATGAATTTTAGAGCAAACATCATCGAAATCTAGATATTTCTCCAAATTTGTCAAGATAACAGGTCCATATTCAAAGACAAGTTTCTTGCATTCCTGCTCATGACCTTGGACACGTTTGCAGCCATCTAGCAACATCTCAATTACTTTCATCTTGGTCTCAGGGTCTTTTAAGTGTTCCTCAATCTCCAGCATTGCAGATTCACAAACATCACAGTTATTCTGATTTCTATTTAGAGCAAGCGATGACGAATCACTGCATATACTTATCTTCTGACAAAACTCCTTCGGACTGATAGTTGCAATCTCTAAGAAAATGATAGGGGAATAGTGGTCAACCATTGATATACACTCGGGACCGAAAACACCAAATTTTGAACATGTCTGGTGCAACACAGCCAAAACTTCTGACCGAGTGGTGTTCTGACTGACATAGTTTGTTACATCTTCTATAAATTGCTCACACATTGTACAAGTTGTCTCATCACCTGCATCAAATGAAGGGGTATTTCTGCCCATGCCTAACTTGTATTGCAAATCATTGTTGTTGTTTCCATTTTAAAAGTCATTGAACAGCAATACTGCACAGAAAGCATTAAAATTTTCGAAGCATTAATCAATAAACGCAAAGAACAGCATGCTTTACTAACCCAGAGTTCATAAGCCTGCTTTCAATAAAGACCTCCAGGACGTTCACTTCGCACTTCAATCAAGTTTAGAGAAAGCACTTAGTCATTGACTTCGAAGAAATTCCAACTTAGTGCTAAAGTTCCATCACTGATATATAGTTTTTAAAGTTAACCCATTGCATATTTCTGAGTCCAACTCCGTGCAGTGGACTCATATTTTCCCCTATCAGTCTTGTACATATGAGCAATCTCTGGCACAAGAGGATCATCTGGGTTTGGATCCGTCAACAAAGAGCAAATTGAAAGCAACACCTTGGAAATATCATGCACCTTACTAATCTGTGTACATGGTGAAGCAAGGGCCTTGAAATTAGCTTCAGCCAGGCATTGAGAGATATACGGTTGAAGATAAGGATCAGTCAATATTTCCGCAGCAGTTGGCTTATGCTCCGGATTCTTTCTCAGCATCATTTTGATCAGACGTTTCAAGGCCAGAGAGTACATGCTAGGCAATGTACCAATAGCTGAACGATTTATCTTGCTAATGAGTCCCCCCATATCAAATGCTCTAAATGCAGGTCGATGAGCAGTAATCTCAAACATACAGCAACCTAATGACCAAATATCTGATCTGCAAGAAGTTCAGGACACATGTAGTTTGGAGTGCTAACAACCGAAAATGTGAGATCTTCTGCCTTAAGCAATTTGGCAAGGCCAAAATCACTAAGACGAATGTCTCACTTCTTTGTTAGAAAGATGTTAGAGCACTTGAGATCTCGATGAAGAACATGGTTTGTGTGCAGGTAATCCACGGCTAACAACAATTGTGTGAACCACCTGCACAGTTTTTCTTCTGGAAATAGTGACCCATTAGCTTTCTTAATCACTTCAGTCATGTCTCCCGCAAAAATACGATCAAGAACTCTAGGCACACCTGCAAATAAAGTTGGCTTCAACTCCATTAAATCTTCTCCAAGTAATTTAGTATCCTCTTGCCAATACCCCACTGAGGCACCCCGATGGAAAAAGAATTCTTCAATGACACGGTCAAAGATATGAGCCAGCGGAAGGAAAGACAAATAAACATCCTCGGTTGTCATATTTTCGTTAACTTTTTCAAAGACAAGTTCAGTTCCAGCTATAGTCTGGGTAAGTGCCTGATGAGTCAAAGGGAGTATCCATGACTGTAATCGTAACCGTTCCATACGTTAGCCACACGGTGGTTGCTGTGTTTGGGGTTGGCGTTGGCGTATCTGGAGATTTCAACTTTGCAAATAATTCCTGAATGAAAGCATTATCATCCTTAAGAGAAAATACCACTGCTCCATTATTGTTATGGATGATAGAATTCAAATTCGCCAATGTGGACTCATCCAAAACTCTCGGTAAAATAACATCCTTTATGTAGCTAATTCTATATGTTTGATGGATTTTTGATAATAAAGAGATATCTCTGATGGGGATTGCCTCCTTGAATAAAACCTGCTCCCTTAGAAAAGCGCGATGTTCCTGGTGAAAAGGAATCTCTGGATCATACTCAAGCGCACCCACGATATCCATTATATACTCATCACTGAAAAATTTTTCGAAGATTTTTGTATTATTCAATAGAATGATTCCTTTAACAATTTTAAATATCAAATGAAGGCCATCATTGTTCTCCAAATCTTCACATATTTTGAACAAATCAAGAAGCTTCGGTATAAATGTTTGATTTGAACTATAAGCTCAGCCACCATAATACAGCCCTTCATTACAGTCTTCAAGATTAGAGGAAGTGTCGATAGCTCCACTTGTGGAAGCTCTCTGAGTTCACTGTTACCTCCTTGGGCTGCATCGTCATTTCCTTGTGATGTTCCAGAATGCTCTAGGTCATCATTTATAGGGCGTACTCCAGTTTCCGGACCACCAATGGTTGGAAAATGAATAGATCTTTGGATACTACATATTTGATCCCATATGAAAGAACAACCCATAGCCTCTTGAAAGCTAAAAGCCAGCTCAGTGGAAATTTCAGGATCGCGCCAGGAAATTATTGTATCTTCTTGTCTTCTATAGATGTCATCTGCATTCAATATGCTCCATAATAAACTGTAAGAGTCCCGGCAGTTCAGAGGACAAACCACTAATAGGGTGAATTCAAACTCCACCCACAAAACCCCGTCCCTCAGCAGAGTAACCCATGCAAGTTGCAATGGCAGATTCAAGGTCTATGCCAGAGTGAACTGCCTTCAGCGTTCTCAAGTATGCTGTCAAGTCACGAATAAGACCATATTTTTCTCAAAACTTTGGGTTATGTCCTGTACCATTCCAGCAACTTCCTCCAAGGAATTATTTGAATACTTTACGTCACCAAGCAAGCGGCGCTTAAAACCGGTAGCATCAGCCTTCTTTAACTCTAAAACCTGAGCAGAATTTACAACTTTAAATTACGTGTGCATGTAAACAAAGATGCATACTGACATTCGTGGAAAACTTGACTGGACAGACGACATCCTGCACTATTTCTTTCTTCTTGTCGACTTCACCAGGATTACTTCATTCAAATGCATCACTTGAAACAAAATTATCATTACTATCAGTTCGTTGCAGCGCCTGTCAAAAAGGTAGCAGAGGTGCGACCTCCAGAGGAGAGAGATGCGCGAGATAGATAGAATGGCAGAAAAAAATCTTCCGCAGATTTTGCCATGACATCTTCTCCATTTCTAAATATGGACCGGCTATCAAATTCGGGGATAGTGAGAAATGCATGTTCGCTAGAATTTGGATTAAGATCTTCGTTGTTTCTTATTGGGGCCAACAAATTGCCTGGCGTATTATCAGGTTCAAAACTGCGCGATTCCTGCCTGGTAGCAGGGAGAAAAACTTGCAGCCCGTAAAGAAGGAGTCCGTAACAGCATAGTCAATTAATCTCGATAAAGTATGCCACAGATGGAAAATTCAAGAAAACAAATCCATAAAAATAGTTATATGGCAGTGATATCGATGGAATTTCATTTCTATTATCTTGAAATGCCAAAGATAGTGTAACAACCCGTGGATTTTGGCCGACATTTTTCAATCATCCCCCGCATAGTATCTCAAATTAGGTGTGAGAATTAATCATGGAAGAAAATTCCAGCGTTCAAAATATGCAAACAATGAGAATTATCTTTTATTTTATTTTGGTTTCATTCGTTGCTGCTCATCATTTTGGTTTTGATTTGTTGTTTGCAGATTGCAGGTTTATGAACATCGGGCGGAGAGATGGCATCGCTACAGCTTGCAAATCCAACGGAACTGACAGTTATTTTATTGAAGTGGAACGATGAATCTGGAAAATTTCTGATTCAATTGTTTTTGCAGGTTTGATTATCTAATTGCTTGCTGCAGATTTTAGTATGCCCAGAAAACACAGTTTCAGCAACTATTCAGATAAAATGCTAGTCACAGTTTCAGCAACTGCTAGACACAGTTTCAGCGACTATTCAGATAAAATCTCAGTTTATTTTTATTCAGCCTTAATTCATGGTTTATTAAAAAAAAAAAAAATTTAGCAAATGGAGAAAAGAGAAAAAATGATTTGCAAATTAATGATAAAATCGATTAGGCATATTGCAAAACATGAATTTTTTTTTTTTTTTTTTTTTTTTAAATTCCTGAAATTATTCTAAATCATCTTTATTTTCTGATCCTCGCGATCGCACTAGGCGCGGAGGAGAGCATACTTATTCTAGGCAAAAGCAAAATTGAGAATGAAAGCAAAAACTGAAAATGAAAGCTTGCCTACTCTATACTAGTTAAAATTTTAAAAATTAATTACGTGTAATTAAATTTCCAATGAAGCCATTCACGTAGCAGTAACAGCAATATATTCAATAGCCATTGTTTAACTGAAAAATGAAAATATTCCAGCGTGAATGAGTTTAATTGCTGAAACTGCAAATCAACTAAATAAAAATAAAAAAATGAATCTAATCGAGTACTTACCTGGAACCATTGTTCGATAAGACTTTGATAGGCATGATTTCTCTTACTTAGATCATGTTGTAGCTCCTCTTCTTCTTCCTCGATCTCCTGTTTGAATGATTGTTCGCCATCAGATGTGCAGGATTCTTCAGATGTTGAATCTTCGTTTGTTTCTTGGGGAGTAGTTGAACTTTTAATTCTTGTCAAGATCTCTTCTTCCAAGGAAGAGGAGATCCCGACTTCTGCTAGGATCTGAGTAAGTAATTCCAAGCTGACACTCATTGTTAAACCATGTTGAAAAAGGGATTCTTACTGCACCCAAAACTTAAATCTAAAAAACTTAAATGAAAATAAATTACTTGCATAAATAAAAACACTCATGCTGAAACAAAAAAAAAACACTCTTCACAGTTGTGGAAATCAACACACTTGCAGAAACTGAAAACCACACTTGCAGGAAAGAAGATCAATCAACCACAACAGAGAACAGGACCCTATTCCTCCAAGCAGGAATCTTCAGCACCTGTTTCCTGATATCAGTCATACTGCAGAAAAAGAAGATTAATCAACGGAGAACAGGACCCTATTCCTCAAGCAGGAATCTTCAGCACCTGTTTCCTAATATTCACACTTTGCAAAAAAAATCAAACTGAACTTCAATCCATCGTGCTTCCCCGGCAACGGCGCCAAAATGTTGGGTGAAACTATTGTCGTTTAATTCCGTTGTAGTACTTTCCCAACCATTTAATTTGTCAATCCGAGGTTCGTAGACTTACGAAGCACATGCACTATATATGCAGGACCGAAGTAGAACTAATCTAATCTAAATTGCTGAAATCAAATTAATCTAGGAAAGCAGGAAATTGCATAAAGGAAAAGAAATACAACATGTGAAGAGCTGAATGACAAACGACATATATGAGTTCACAACAATGACGCCATCTCAAATTACATTACAAGAATCAAATGACAAATCATGAAAGCATACAATAAAAGAATATGGATCACAGTTAATAATCACCCTCTCCTAATTACAAAACTATTTCTTAAAGCTAATCTAATGAACTTCTAAACTTATGAACTCCTGAGCTCCTGAACTAATCAAAATGAAGAGAGAGCACTCTCTTATATACATGAAGAAGCTAACCATCTCATTCAACCACTCTCAACTACTTTCCCATTATTACAAGACATGATCCCTTTGAATCCTCCACACATCTCTCACATATCTTGAATAAGACATGCCAAACAAATCCTCCATGATCTTCTCCTTAGGAATAGGCTTGAATAATTATCTCCTTAATATGGTGGAGGAGATATTCCAGAAGTCTCTTAGAATTAATCCTTCACATTTCTCCTACACATTACAAAGCTCACACATTCTTGAGATATATATTAAAACATGTATATTTTCTAATATTTAATCATAAATTCACTTATAATACACAAATGAATAAAGTGGAAAATAGGAAGGTGAAACCCAAATGTATTTATGAAAGTGATATAATGAAAGGTTAATGGGATGATGAAATGTAAGGAATAGTGAAGGAAAAGGTGACAGCCACGGGACATTTCCTGCCCAACAAATCTCCTCGCCTTTTCCACTTTCTTTTTCCATGCATCACGATTGGTAGCATCTGACGAAGCAGGATTAGGAACATCAGTGTCAATGAATTCCTTCTAGCCATTATCTTCGAGCACCGCCTCCATCCTGTCCTTCCAAGAAATATAGTTCGAGCTTCCCTCTAGTGCATACTCTAACCTCAAGCCATTGAAATCCATTTCAATCTTGAATCAACTGTAGAACCAAAAAATTCTTTCTGCAAATTCAAATTCTTTCCACCAACAACTCAGCTCATTCTTCAAAATTGCAATTTCCTATGCTCTGATACCATGTATAAATTTAATACAAAATATGTATTTCTTGGATTCTCATGATCTAAAAATAATATGATACTGTTAAATAAAAAATCGCTTCTACAAAATCATTGCGGAATTTGAAACAAAATCACCAATCACAATATCATGAAGAAAGATCAATCACATATAACACAGATAATTTACCCGAGGAAAGCATATAGCTAAAAACCCCACTATCTTCTATTATGTATTATATCATGGATCATGAAACAACTACATACAAAGCTCCAATCCAAGAGCTCTTAGTAAAATAGATAACTTTCTCCTGTGCAATCTCAACTGATAGAAATCCCTGAATTAATGGAATCCTGCTTGCCTTGACTGTGCAATCCTCATGGGCACATCCACTGTGTGTGTGGTTGTATGTGTGCAACGGATAATGTCACAACTGATAGTCAATCTGTCCCTTTCACCTACATATCAACTGGATCTGACATGCATGTAGTTAATAGTAGTAAATATTCAGTTGCATGTGAGGCCACTGATTTTGAATTAATTAATAATTAGTTCACTTGATCTTTCACTAGTTTATCTTCAGTTACAACTAGCAAAATTGAGTTTAACTAACTTAACTGAGTTAAACTAATTTAAAACTTTCATAACTACACTTCCAACTCTGTTACAACTTCAAATCACACAGTTACAACTAAGTCCACTTGCATGTCCCACCAACCTACCACTCAACTAGCTAATTGATTTACCACTTCAGTTAACTATTTACAAGTGCTCATTGAGAATAGATTATTGTTTATTGTCCAAATAATATTAAGGGATAATAATAGTCAACATGCATCTATAAATAGACATGCAATCTATAGATAGAACTTGAACATACATCTATAAATAGACCTCATCTATAAATAGAAATTTCTCATGCATCTATAAATAGACATCCACCTAGAAATAGCCTGAGGCTCCACCCTAGTGTAGGTGCATAATTTTCACTAGGATCTTCTTGTTGAATCTCAACAACCAATTCTCCTCCTTTTCATGCGGATAAAAAATTCCCCTCCACTAGGGTTTCTATGCAGAGAGGATCTCTACTCAATCATTATTCAAATTTAATGAGTTTCCTCCACACGATGCTTGCTATAGTTTGGGTTTTCATGGCATTCAACAAATTATTGAATATATCTTTTACAAATATTTGGTGATGGTCTTAAATTGAATTAGAACTATTCCCTTAGCTATGATACCACTTGTTAGGATTAGAGACAATCCCATAGAAATAATGATAATAATCACACATATGGTAAGAATACAAATAAACCATGGTTTACCTAGAAAACCTCATCCAAGGAAAAAGTAGTTGACAATAATTAGGAAATTTCAGACTAAAAGTGGCCTCCTAAGGAAAAATAATAAAATAATAGTTATGAATTTTGGAGGGTGTTAGCGTAAGAAGTCACTCCTTGACTACAAAAGGAGTAAGCCTTACACATCATAGTTCATTTCAAATTTTAAAGGGTTGTTTGAGTGGTGGGATGGCTTCTCAAAGATTTGAAATGATTTTTTTAGATTCTTTAAAACTTTCGTGCATTTGGCAAGCTATGGAAAGTATAAATTGTACGGTTAAATTAGTAGTATAGGGAGAAGAGTGTAACAAAAGGAGAATATGGATAGCTGGTACCTATTCTAGGAAATATTCCTATCCTAAATCAGTCACACAACTATAATGATAGCTCTTTACACAAACTTTGTTTACGCAAAGTAAACAACATTCAAAAAATAGATTGCATGTGTAAAGTATTCCACAAATCCTTTATGAAATTTTCATTGACAAGTTATATAACACATATATGATTTGAAAAAAGAAGAAAGCAGATAATTTACTATTAAAGCCTTTAACATCTTCTCACTCACACCTTACTAATTTCTGCAATTCATATTTTATAAGAAATTAACAAATAAAGGAGACACGCCATGAATTAGGTGGTCCTTGAGTCAAAAAATCCTCCAGAATGAAGTAAAAAAGGATTTTTTATTATATTCAGTCTTCAGGCAGACCCACATCCAACCTGGAAATGGTATTTACAAATGGTATATATATCAAGAGAGGCACCAACTCCAGCTCTATTAAAAATAAGGAAACATTACTCCTAACACTACATAGGTGTAAAAATACATTACAACCATATCCC
This sequence comes from Pinus albicaulis, assembly GCA_034641835.2. Classification (NCBI taxonomy): domain Eukaryota; kingdom Viridiplantae; phylum Streptophyta; class Pinopsida; order Pinales; family Pinaceae; genus Pinus; species Pinus albicaulis. The sequence continues at coordinate 550,918,340 of CM076571.1, forward strand.
ATTGAAATATAACATAAAGGACAGATGTAGAAGAAAGGAGAGAAAAAATATGGGCTGAAATGTTGAGTGTGATGTCATGCTGCCCCTTTTTCTATTTATTTGTCTCCTTGTGTCTTTGGTCTTTAAATAACCACGTATCTCCATTTGATAAGACCTCCAACAACCTCATAAACACCTTTCACCATCACTTGTTATATCCATTTGGTTATGTGTTCTTATCCTTCTTTAACTGGCTCGAAAATTTGCTAGAAGGTGTCAAAATTCAGTTAAAACAGACACTACCGGAAAGTCTGGTAAAAACCTGTAACTGCGAAAAAACTGGAATGCTACCAGAATTTACAGTAGCACTCTATTTATTTTTCAAAAATACACAAAAAAATGTTGAAAAACTTGTGTAAACTTATATTCCTTGACATCTAAGTTGTTGTTCAAAATTGTGACTAATAAGCAAAAATGTGTTTGTATCAAAAAAAAATTTTACCTTCCTTCTATGCAGGTTGTAGCTTTAACAAGCTTATCCAAGTTTGTTTTTCTGTCAACAACTAATCTGGATCTGGTTGTTCTTGTGGCTGCTTCCTTGATAGTGGCTTTCGCCTCCTTAGAACCCTTTTGTATCTTTCTTCTATTTGAGGGCTCTGAGTGCTGCTCTGAAGGGTTTTTTTTTTTTTTCTTCATGGATTTCTTTGTCTCTGACCCTTCAAATTTACCTTCTATATCAATGACCTCTGTCATTAGTCTAGGATTGTGTAGAGCCTTGGAATTAAGCCTAAACTTCTTGATGTCTCTGGCATGCCTCTTTCTGGTACCAACAATAGGTTTGGCTTCTTCTTTCTTCTTCTTACTATTGATCTCATATCTAGCATCCTTAAGGAGTTCTTCTTCTGATTTTGTAGGCTAATACTCTTTCTACATCTTCTACTGAATATGTGCTTCCATAATTTCCGGTAGCATCTGCTCTTTTGATTTATCTGTAGTTGTAGAACTTCCTCCTCGGGCTCTAGTGTAGACATTAGTAAAAGGAGGAACAAGGGGCACCATTTTCATAGATTTGGGTTTACTTGCTGAGGAAATCTCTCCTTTTTACAACTTTCTCTTAGACGTAAGTGCAGAAACCTTTTCTTTCTTTCCCTTGGCCTTCTTATGGATATTTATTTTATTTTTCTTTCTCTTTGTTCTTTTTTTTCCAGGTTGAGGGTGTGGTTGTGAAACTGGAGGTGTAGGTGCAAGTTGGCCTTCCCTGTAAAAAAAAAATTGATCCCGAGTTAGATTTATCTTCCCTAACTCTTCTTTAACTAGAACCTTGATTAGAGCTTGATGATAAAAGCTATATTCTGAAACAACAGTGTGAGTTTGGACCCTTGCTGGCATTTTTATCATACTCTTCAGCAAGAAGTATGGCAGATTTAATGTCTTAATACCTACAACATGAAAAAGAAACCTCAGGTGATAGAGCAACACAATTGTATATCTCCTTTCACAAGTGAGGTATATCTTGATAAGCTTAACAAATTTGGCCTAGTCATTCTTAGGATAGCTGCTTGGAATTCCCTTGGCCCAATTTGGATCTCTTTGTGCATCCTTGAGGAAACTATTGAGGTCTCCTCTTGTGATAACCTAACCTTTAAACCACCTCTCTCCTTCTTGTGGAAGGTTAAATGCTTCACCAATGGAGTCTTCATAAACCTACAATGTAAGGCCATAAACTATGGCTTCTTGTCCATTAAAAGAGTTTGCAAACTCTTGAGCTACTCCTGAGTGAGAGCTCCCTAAACTGGTGCACAGAGAATACCACCATGCCCAAATAAACAATATTCTTACCCTCGAATTTGCATCCACTAGGTTTGCACCCTGTGGCTCAATTTGATTTATTTTTCCACCTATTTTAGTCATCTTCATAAATTAACGACTTTGTCTCTTGAAACTGATAGATGGAAGAATTGGAGGAGTTTCACCTTACAAGTGTTTCTTGCATTCTCCTTTGAAATCCTGTCTAAAATCCAGACTCCTCTTCAAACTACAACTATAATAAATTTCGATCTTCAACAAGTAAACTCTCAAATGATCATGTTCCTGATTTTTTGGTGGTTTTAAAACAAAAACTATGGTTTATCACACCATGAAAATCGACTTTAATTATGGCAAATATCCATCACCGTGATGTGCACTATGTGATAGCCATTATTACCTTCAGTTCGCTTCATATCTTCTTATGCAAAGCTTCAGATGGCTTGAGACAAGAAGATCTATGATTAGCAGTCACCTCAGTTGTCTTGTTGATTATCGGCTAAAATTTCGGCAACAATGCTTGTGCGACCAACCAAACGGTCATTGCATTAAATTTGATGACCACGATATCCTCCGTTCATAAAAACATGTACCTTGACATACAATTAATTGACTTGGGGTTGACAATTAGACAGGATTAATGGTTAAGTGTATTACTACAGGTTGACACATAGGCATTTACGTATACCATGACTTGACTTCAACTAAACTGGCAGCATACGACACCTATCATGAGATATAAAATATTTTAAAAAAAAATTGAAAATTATTTACACTACAACACGTGGTCACACAAAGTGGATATGCTTTAGCTTATTTTTGAAAACAAAGAAGCCTTGCACATATGACTGTATCAAAAGGAAAGACAGACGCACAATATAAAATACTGTCCGAAAAGACTAAAACAAGTGCTTCCGGAAATTCTGATAGTGACCAAATTTTTTCTGAAAATTTCAAAGTGTAATCCTAAAAACAAAAAATTTAAAATGGAATCACGAATTAGCAAAGAACTATGATAACATTGGCTCCACAGGGGATAGAGATCTCCCTACGAGGTTGTAAGAATGTTTTGTAGTTTCAGTGCCTTGTCATTGGACTATGGAGTCTTATTATGAAACAAATTGGTATTTACAATGAACTTAGGCCATACATAGCCTTACTAAAAGAATTTTTTGAGAAAGAACCCATTGAATGGGCCTCCAAATAGTTCTATCCCATAAAGAAGTTGCAACTCAAAAGTATTGTTTTGCAGAATATTTGAGATTTTGAAAGGACCAAGCCATAAAGCATCGAATTTGGAATGCTTATGTAGATCTTGATGATGTGCATCCCACTTTAACACTAAATCTCCAATCTGAAAATATTTTCGTTTAGTTCCTCTATCAAAAACTTGCTTTACAACTTGTTGATATTTTCTCACCAAATCATATTGTTGTTCTCGCTTTTGTTGCACTTTTATAATTTGATACTAATTCTCTTGGTCATGTGATCTAGCTCAGGTTCACGATCTTACAAAAATTTAGCTACAGGAATGGCCAATTGAACTAGAAAAACAACATCAGTTCCATAAACCATTTGAAAATGTGATGTATTAATTGTTTTTTTGATAGTCACCTTATCTGCCCATAAAGAAAACTTCAGTTTTGAATCCCAGGCTTTCTTGTTTTGCTCCAATAGTTTGGTGATTATTCTTACCAAAATTTTGTTTGATGATTCAACAAAACCATTCCCTTGAGGATATTAAGTTGTAGAGTGAGTGAGTTGAATGTCATAATCTTCACAGAAATCTACCAATGGAGTGGCTTTAAAAGCAGCTTCATTGTGTACTACTAACCTTGATGGACATCCAAATCTGGTTATGATTCCTTCCAGAAAATTAATGATAACTTTATGAGTAGCATTCCTGGTAGGCATTTCTTCAATCCATTTGGTGAATTAATAAGTTGCAACAAGAATCCAACGATGTTGTCCACTTGAAGGTGGTTGAATTTCGCCAGTGAAATCTAAGCCCCACTACTGAAAAGGTACAGAAACAACTATGGGCTTGAGAGGCAAAGACTTCAAATGTTTCTTACTAGTGAAATTATGAAATTTTTTCACATGTTCTCACCTCACACATACATCATAAAATAAGCTAGGCCAAAAATAGCGAGTTCTCAATATTTTGTATGTAGTAGTTCTCCAATAGTGATGACCTCTGCACACACTACTATGCATATCAAAGATAACTTTCTTGGACTCATCTAGGTCAATGCATATCAACAAAACTCCTATAGGATCTTTCCAATATAAATAACTATCTTTAATGCATAATTTAACAGTTTTCAGCTTCAAAGATCTTATTCTTCTTTTATCATAATTTGGAGGAGGTTTAAAATGCTACAAAAAATAGATGATGTCCTTATACAAGCTGCATTCAGAATTTTTTACATACACTGCCATGCTATCTATAGGTTCAAATATTTTCCCTTCAAAGTTGTCATCCATGAAATTCAAGCCCAAAACTTTACAATTTTCTTCAGCTATTAGTTTGGCTAATCCTTGACCTTTGATTAGTTTAGTAGGCTTTATCTCTAAATCAAATTCAAGAACTTTAGTCACCCACTTACTTATTTTTCCATCAATATCAAGCTGAAGTAATATCTCTCTAACAGCAAATGAAGGTACATCAACAATAACTTGAGCATGCAAAATATAAACTCTAAAAGCTTTCAGAGCTTTCACTAATGCATAGGCATGCTTTTCCAACATTTCATACTTCAATTCTGCATCTCTAAGAGCTCTGCTGAAAAATGATATGGGAGCTTCCTTATTTTCTGAATATCTTTGTAACAAAACAACAATAATAGTATCTTGGGAGGAAAATGAGAAGATCAAGAAAGGATTTGAGTATTCAGGGCTTACCAGCTGAGGCGCTTCAATGATAGCTTTTTTTATCATCTCAAATGAATTTATAGATTCAATGGTCCACTTGAATTCTTTCTCCTTCTTCAACATGCAAGTAATATGCTTCACCACTTCAGCAAAAATTTAAATGAACCTTCTTAAGAAATTAATCTTACCAAGGAAATATTGGACCTCTTTCTTAGATCTTGGAAGTGTTAAATCCTGAATTGCAATCACGCTTTTAGGATCAATTTTCACTCCATCTTTTGAAACTATGTGGCTCAACATATTATCTTATTTGAGAGAAAAATGAGACTTCTTTGGATTTAATGATATACTATATTTTCTGCATTTAGCAAATACTTGTCTCAAGTGATGAAGGTGTTCCTGATCTGAAGTTGAATAAATAGTAATATCATCTAAATATATGACCAAGAATTTGTCCTTTTCTCCAATGAAAGAAAAGTCCATAGCACATTGAAAAGTAGCTCTGGCATTCATAAGCCCAAATGGCATCTTTGCATACATGAATGTTCCCCAAGGAGTAGTGAATGTTGTCTTCTCTCGGTCTTCCAACCAAACTAAAACTTGATTGTACCCGTAGAACCCATATAACATGGAAAATTTGTCTGAACCAATTACCTTTTGAAGAATATGCTCCATCTTTGGCAATGTATAATTATCTTTCTTGGAGCATTTGTTAAGATTTCTGAAATCTACACATAGTCTGACTTCACCAATCTTCATCCTTACTAGAACTAGATTAGCAACCCAATCTGAGTATCTCAATGGAATGATGATTTTGGCATCCAAAATTTCCTTCACATCCTTCTCCATCACTGGTAATGGTAGCGGATTGATTTTCATGACTTTCTGCCTGAATGACTTAGTACCATCCTTCAATGATATCCTATGCTCAATGATAGATGTATGATATGTCTGAAGATCTTCATACTTCCAGGCAGAAACATCAACAAATTCACAAACTAGCTTGTGGTATTCAAACTTTATTTCTCTTGATAAAGCCTTTGACAACTTAACATACCTTGGTTCTTTTTCTGTGCCCAAATCGAAATCTTCCAATTCTGCTTCTGTTTCAGCCAACTGTGGTTTCACTGAGACATAATTGTGATCAAAGAGCTTCTCAAGTGGGATTAACCCATTGGGAATGTTATTGGTAGGCAGTTGAATAATAAGCTGATCAGCAATCCATTTTTGTAGATTTTTTATGTCTTGCAAATTAGCATCATCCTTCATGAGATTTTCATATTGATCAATGTTTAGGACAACAAACTCTCCAACTGCTTCAATGAATCTTCTAATCTCATGATTATATTCAAAAAATTTCCAATGCTTGACATTATTAGGAATGTTAGGTCTTAACCTAACTTCCACTTCATATTTCAGCTTTATAAGTATTGGAATCTTGAATGAGCTTACTGCAATAGAAAGTGAATCAGCCAAAATGTTAATTTCTCTTGGAACAAAATAAATGTTAAAAGCCAAGAATGAGTCTTCTATAATGCTCCATATTGCATTATGGTAATCTCTGAGTCTGGGATGCTTAGTTTGATAAAATTTTATGATTTGCTGAATAATAAGTTCAACATCTCTCAAAACAGAAATTTCTGAAATATATATATGAATATGAATATATATTAACCAATCAACATAGATTCATTCTCAGCCACATTGTTAGTTGCTTGAAATTCAAGTTTGAAAGAAAAACTAGAGTTCTTTTTGAAAGGGGAAATGAGAATTATCCCTACACTAGCTCCTTCCTTAGAACATGAGCTATCAAAATACATTTGGGAACCTTCATGACTGATCTATTTTTCAACAAGCTTCAAAATTTGAAAATTTTCTGTAGATAGGACAACATTATCCATGTGTAAAATGCTTGAACCAACATCATTTGTTCTAGCATAAATTGGATGATTAGTGGATTCTTTGTTGTCACTAATGATATATGCCAATTGAGCTTCTCTATGAAGTATTCTTTATTCTCCTCCAAAAATAGGGACAATAGCATAAGTGAAATCCATTTTTAATGTTCCTCCCAACCTTCTAATCCATGACCTAGGAAGTAACATGCCAAATCTAGGATGAATTTTAGCTACAACAATATCCATTAGCATCCCTCTCATGGGTAACTGAAAAAGGCTTACTGCAAGATCTTTGATGATACCAAGGCATTGAACTTTTTGAGAATCAAAGGAGTGGATATCTTGGTACTCTCTAGTTACTTCAAGACCTATTTCATCCATGACTACCTTGGGCATTACATTATGTGAGGCTCCAGAGTCCATTAGGAAATTATGCAATATCTTATCATGAAAATCTAGAGATAAATACAAAGGAGGGGTAGAGTGGAGGTTGAAGAGCTTTCATAAGGGTATTTTGGAAATAATCATTTTTCCCGAGCTCTACAAAAGGAACAAGAATCTTTATCTTTTGTCTCTCATTTTCAAAATTGAAAACATGGGGCAGTTTTTGAGCAAATTTTACCTCAAGTGAAGGAGTATTAACTATTACCCGAATTTCTGGTCTTCTTGGTTCATCAATTTGCTTTTTTGCTGGAATTTTGATTGTGTCCTTATTCTTCTTGGGTTGTGCAACAGGCCTTGGATTATCATCTATCTTCTTTGATCTGATATTATATCTGTTTTGATGATTAACTCCAATCATGGAATGATTATAACTCTCTTCATTATTCTGAGTATATGACATGAAATCTCCATACTCTGCTTGTGTAATATGGATCAACCCTTCTTTATCTCTTAGACAATTGATACCGATGGATTTCTCCAACCTTTCAGATTCCTTTTTATCTTCAAATATAGGATTCTGAAAAGGAGGCTGAAATTTTTTATCATCATAATCTCTCCTTTCTCGCTGCAAAATTTGAGGAAAATTAGGTCTTTTAAATTGTTGCCTATTAGGTTGATCAAATGAAACATTTTAGGTAGTAGCTAGTATTTCTTCCATCTTGAGCTTGGACATCTCAGTAGTCAATGAATTTACCATATTGTTCAACTCATCTAACTTAGGATCTATGTCTGAAGTTCCTGAAGTTGAAACTTCATCTTTTTTATTTCTTTCTTCTCTGTCAATACCTCCTCTTAGCCTATCAGATGCTAACACAATAGATTCTACCTCCAGTACATTGTCTTGCATTTGTGTTAGTGTTTTAGATCTTATTTCTCTCAATAATAAACAAAAATCAGGATCAAAGGCACCAGCATAAGTGATTTTGGCTAAATCTTTAGTAGGATTTATTTTAGTAGGTATTTTGCTATAAATCTTATTGAATCTCTTAGAAAAATCAGAAATTGATTCTCCTTTTCTTTTTATTGCACCTAATTCAGTGATATAATACAAAAAATATTTCTTATTGCCCCATTTCCTTAAAAATGTATCATATAGGATTTCAATTCCAGTGATGCTACCAGTTGTCAAAGATCTGAACCATTTCCTTACATCACCCTCAATACTCTGAACCAAAACTCTCATCCAAACATCTTCATGCTCAATATTTAGATTGTCAGCATAGGCATAAAAATCAACAAGGTGTTCTTTAGTTATTACTTCTCCCTCACCACTAAACTTAGGCATGTATTTGAGATAATCTCCTGCAGGTAATGCATTCACAAGCTGAGGTAAAACCAAAGGGGCATACGTTGCAGCAACAATTGCATCCATTCGATTAGGGGGTGGGTTTTGACCTTCCATGGTGTGAGTTGTTGGGATTTGTGGAACAACAATTGGTGGATTGTGAACAACATATGATGAAGCACCAAATTGTGATGTAGGTGCTATTTTTTGGTTGGACAAAAAGGGAGGTACATGATTTTATGCAAAATCAGGGGATAAAGTTTGCAAGACTTCTTTAGGGACAACCTTTGAGAAAATAGTAGAAAAGGCAACAAAATTTCATTTACTCTTTTTCTTGATTAGATTTTCAGGGTCAGAAACTGAGATTCTGAAAGGGGAATATGGGTTAGCCCTGGTTCTAGTCCTTCTAGGAGCCATAACTTCAACAATGGAGTGAAAAGTGTAAAGCAGTCTAAAAAGATAGCTGGAACTGTAAACCTCAGAACTAGACTTATAACTTTGTCATTTGCCCATGGATAAAATTCAATATGCCTCCTTGGCAATGACGCCAAAGATGTTAGCATAAGAAGTCACTCCTTGAATGCAAAAGGAGTAAGCCTTACACATCATATTTCCTTTCAAAATTTTAAGGATTGTTTGAGTGGTGGGATGGCTTCTCAAAGATTTTGAAATGAATTTTTTAGATTATTTAAAACTTTCATGCATTTGGAAAGTTGTGGAAAGTATAAATTGTATGGATAAATTAATAGTATAGGGAGCAGAGTGTAAAAAATGGAGAATATGGATAGCTGGTACTTATTTTAGGAAATATTCCTATCCTAAATCAGTCACACAACTATAATGATGGATTTTTACACAAACTTTGTTTATGCAAAGTAAACAACATTCATAAAATAGATTGCATGTATATATTATTCCACAAATCCTTTATGAAATCTTCACTGACATGTTCTATAACACATATATGATTTGCATAAAGTAGAAAGAAGATAATTTATTGTTAAATCCTTTAACAGCTTGTCACTCACACCATACTAATTGCTACAATTCATATTTTAGAAGAAATTAACAAAGAAAGGATACACGACATACATTATATGGTCATTGAGTCAAAAAATCCTCCAGCATTAAGTAAAAAATGATTTTTTATTATATTCAGTCTTCAGGTAGACCAACACCTAACTTGGAAACAATATTTATAAATGGTATATATAGCAAGAGAGGCACCAACTCCATCTCTTCTAAAAATAAGGAAACATTACTCCTAACATTACATAAGTGTCAAAAGATATTATAGCCATATCCCATCGAAATCTAACATAAAGGACAAATGTAGAAGAAAGGAGAGAATAAATTTGGGCTGAAATGCTGAGTGTGTTGTCATGCTGCCCCTTTTTCTTCTGATTTGTCTCCTTATGCTTTTGGTCTTTAAATAACCACGTATCTCCATTTAATAAGACCTCCAACAACCTCATAACCACATTTTACCATCACTTGTTATATTCATTTGGTTATGTGTTTTTATCCTTCCTTAACTGGCTTGGAAAATTTGCTAACAAGTGTCAAAATTCAGTTAAAACAAGCGCTACCAGAAATTTCAGTAAAAACCTGTAACTGTGTAAAAATTGGAATGCTACCAGAATTTCTTGTAGTGCTCCGTTTCTTTTCAAAAATACACAAACAATGTTGAAAATCCTGTGGGAGATTATATTCCTTGACATCTAAGCTATTGTTCAAAATTGTGACAAATAAGCAAAAAGGTGTTTGTATCAAAAAAACCTTTTTACCTTCCTTCCATGTGGGCTGCAGCTACAACAAGCTTATCCAAGTCTGTTGTTGTCAGCAGCTGATCTGGATCTGGTTGTTCTTTTGGATGCTTCCTTGACAGTGGCTTTCTCCTCCTTAGAACCCTTTTGTATCTTTCTTCTCTTTGAAGGCTCTGAGTGCTGCTCTGAAGGGGGTTTTTTTTTTTTTTCTTCATGGATTTCTTTGTCATTGACCCTTCAGGTTTACCTTGTATATCAATGACATCTATCATTAGGCTTGGATTATGTATAGCCTTGTATTTAAGCCTAAACTTGTTGTTGTCTCTAGTATGCCTCTTTCTAGTACCAACAACAGGTCTGGCTTCTTCTTTCTTCTTCTTAGTGATGATATCATATCGAACATCCTTGAGGAGTTCTTCATCTAATTTTGTAGGTTGATACTCTTTCTGCATATTCTACTGAATATGTGCTTCCATAATTTCTGGTGGCATCTGCGCTTTTTATTTATCTGTAGTTGCAGACCATCCTATTCGGGCTCTGGTGTAGAAATTAGGAAAAGGAGGAACAAGGGACACCATTTTCATATATTTGGGTTTAATTGTTGATGAATTCTCTCCTTTTTCCACCTTTCTCTCAGCCTTAACTGCATAAACCTTTTCTTTCTTACCCTTGGGCTTCTTATGGATATTTTCTTTTTTGGCCTTTCTCTTTGTTCTTATTTTTGTAGGCTGAGGGTGTGGTTATTAAACTAGAGGTGTAGGTGCAAGTTGGCCTTCCCTGTAAACAAAAAGTGATCCCAAGTTTGATTTCTCCTCCCTAACTCTTCTTCAACTAGGACCTTGATTAGAGCTTGATGATAAATGCTATACTCTGAAACAACAATGTGAGTTTGGACCCTTTCTGACATCTTTTTCAGAATCTTCAACAAGAAGTATGGTAGATTGAATGTCTTCATACTTGGAACATGAAATATAAACCTCATGTGATAGAGGAACACAATTGTGTACCTCCTTTCACAAGTGAGGTATATCTTGATAAGCTTAACAACTTCTGCCCAGTCATTCTTAAGAAAGCTAGTTGGAATTCCCTTGGCCCAATTTGGATCTCTGTGTTCATCCTTGAGGAAACTATTGAGGTCTCCTCTTCTGATAACCATACCTTTAAACCACCTCTCTCCTTCTTGTGGAAGGTTAAATGATTCAGCAATGGAGTCTTCAGAAACCTGCAATGTTAAGTCATAAACTGTGGCTTCTTGTCCATTAAAAGAGTTTTCAAACTCTTGATCAACTCCTGAGTGATATCTCCATAACCTGGTGCATATAGAATACCAGCCTGCCTAAATAAACAAGCTTCTTACCCCTGAATTTTCATCCACTAGGTCTGCACCTTGTGGCTTAATTCGATTTATTTTTCCACTTGTTTTATTCATGTTCAGAAATTAATGACTCTGTCTCTTGAAACTAATAGCTAGCAGAGTTGGGGGAGTTTCATATTACAAGCATTTCTTGTATTCTCCTTTGATATCCTGTCTGAAATCTAGACTCCTCCTCAAACTACAACTCTAAGCAATTCGATCTCTAACAGCTAAACTCTCAAATGATCATGCTCCTACTTTTTTGGTGTTTTTATAACAAAAAATATGGTTCATCACCCCGTGCAAATCGACTTTCATTATGGAAAATATCCCTCATCGTGATGTGCACCATGTGATAGCCATTATTACCTTCCGTAGGTTGTGTATCTTCATATGGAAAGCTCCATATGGCTTGAGACAAGAGGATATGTGACTGGTAGTCACCTCCGCTATCTTGCTAATTATTGGCCAAAATTTACAACCGCACTGCTTGTGCAACCAGCCAAACAATCATTGTGTTAATTTTAATGACCATGGTATCCTCTGCTCAGAAAAACATGTACTTTGACATACAATTATCTGACTTGGGGTTGAAAGGCATGACAGAATTAATGGTTAAGTATATTACCATGGGTTGACACATAGGCATTAACGTATACCATGACTTGAATTCAACTAAAATGACTGCATGCGACACCGATCATGAGATATGAAATGTATAAAAAAATATTTGAAACATATTTACACTACAACATGTGGCTTGACAAAAGTGGATGTGCTTTTTTCGTTTATTTAAAAAAAAAATAGAGTATGCTTTCGGAATTTCCGGCAACATCAGAATAAAAGGAAAAAAGGCAGAAATAGGAATATAATAGACTGTCTTAAAAGACTAAAACAGGTGTTTCCAGAAATTCCGGTAGTGACCAATTTTATTTTATTTTTAATTTCAAATTCTAATCCTTAAAAAAAAATTAAAATGGACTCATGACTTAGCAAAGAACTATGCTAACAGAGGGAAATGAAAAAACTACTTTTTTTAATTTTATTTTTGGCTTATCTCCTTATAGGCTTACTCAAAATTCAAGTGTAAAAACTCATCGGGATGCAAAATTAAATTCCACATCCAACTAGTACCCATCATGCATACTTTTGAGAAGACCCACATTGATAAAAATTTAGGATAAATTTAAAAAAAATGTTGAACATGTTTTTTAATGTATCTTCAATTTTTATCAATGTGGATCTTCTCAAAACTATGTGTGATGGGTACTCGTTATATGGGGAATATAATTTTTCATCCAACAAGTGTCTACACTTGAAATTTGAGTAAACCTATAAGGAGATAAGCCAAAGATACAATTAAAAAAAGCAGTTTCTCTTCTTTTCCCTCCAAAATATTTACATGTACCTCTCTTTAAATTTAAAGGATTTTGATTGGTTTACATATTATGACATGGAAATTATGTGAAAAATTCATGGGCACTTTTAGGCTAAAATTTCCTCTAATGAGATCCATTTTTATCTTTGACTTAAATGTAGCTAAGTTTACCAACATCCTAGACTCAGCCAAGTGAGCCTATATAGCTCAAATTAGGGACATTATAATGAAGAATTCCTAAGTATTTTAAATTATTCATCACATATAATATCATGGGCCATCAATACTAGGTGCTAGAAATCACAACTTTTAACAGAAAAACCTTTACTCTTTTACTGAGTCAATTTTTCCTAACATTTTTAATAATCCTCCATGATTTTTACATTATTTTTACCTCATAAAATATGATAAAGGTATTTCAAAAGAAACAGTCGAGGTGTGTTAATAAAACTATTAATGAAATAATCGATCCATCTTTTTATAATGATAGTGTGTTCCACTACATAGATCATGTTCCTATTAGGAGATTTCATGCATGCTAATCCTAAGAACCTAAAATTTTGAAGAATGGAGAATGGAAATGCAAGAATATTCTAGGCTATAACCCATTAGTCTTCAAATATATATAATATTCAACAAAAAAAATTTAGATGTCACTATTTCTAGGAATAGAAACTATGGGCATCATTTGATGGCATGTAAAATTTGAATGGATTCATTACCATACAAAAACTCTCTATTAAAATGTTTCATTTTCATATCAAATTTTAGAAACCCTAACTATTCAATATCATTGAATCAATAGATTCATTCTACAAGTCAATATGACGAAGATGTGTGATTCCTTCCATGCTCAACTCAGAGTTGACAAGTTTACCTCTTAAAATAAAAATAAAATATTCACTAAAAAACGATGTGATATTTAGAAAATATATACATTTTTAACAAAATACATAACTCACTCTTAATTGTAAAAGGATATTTCAATTGCCACTTTAAATATGATCAAGAGCTCAAATTTAAGCTCAAAAACAAAAGCTCTAGGCATCGCTCGAAACTAGTACGACCGGATAGGTCTCATCGCCCTGATTCCGACACACTTTGTTTCATCAAAAACCAACTCTGTATGAGAAAGTTAGAGCCTATTGTCCATTTTCTCAAACAGCTAAAATTTGTGCAGAATTGACAGAATGATGATTGGGCAGCCATCAACAAAAAGAATATTTCAAGGAATATTCTTTGGAATATTCCTAGAATATTGCTCCAGTTGGTCGAATGAGGAGCTGACAAGTGTCAAATGGTGGTTGGTTGAAATTTTGGTTCGTTGTCGCAGTTTTATTGGTTATTGAAATACACCAATGGGAAGAGGACACGTGGTGTAGCCAGGGGCCACCACATTCCCCCTCCTAAATGCTAAAATCATATTATATAGTGGTGTAAAATTTTATATCGGAGGTCGGGCGTTGGTCAGGTTCGACCCCGCAACCTCCCCCACACAAACGCAACGAAATAACGTTATACCTGTCAATGGTCCTTAACCAACAAGGGTTGCAACTTATATTTAAGTTGTATATTATAATGTGGTAGGGGTAAGCAGGGGCCAACCCCAACCCATATAACCTAACACTACGACCACGGGCAGTGCTCCAACTTAACCGCGCCATTAGTGCGCTAAACCACCACTTAACTACCACTTAATTCTTCTTATCCATTAATTAATGTGATTTTAACTTGGCAGTTTAGTTGGCAGAATCTGCCATTTTTAGTGGAACTCCAAATTTGGTGGAGTTAACTAGAGCTGCTCCAATTTTAGAGGATCTTTCCTGAGAAAAATTGATGAGACCATAACTTGAGAAAATTTTGACCAAATTGGGCTCATAAAGAGACTATCCTAGAATTTTTGGGTATTCTGAGTTGATTGGTGAAGGTTTCAAAGATAGAGGAGCACTTCTGGAAGTGATTTTTCTAGCTTGAAGATTAAATACGCTCAGGGGTACCAGGAGAGGAGGCCATATATGCTTCACCTGAAGACCAATTGAAGAGCCAAAAGAGGCTACTTAATGGTTTTTGGATATTGTGAGTCCATTGGTAACATCTGTTTACTAATTTGAGCACATATTCAGGGTCATATTATAGGTTTGAAAAGTAAGTTGTATGGGTAAATCAGATGTTTGAAGCATCTTTGGAAGTTGTTGAGAAAGGAGGAGACCTTGTAGGGGTTTTCCCTCATCCAGAAATATTTTTGCAACAACTATGATAAGCATGGTTCAGCTCTGGTTTTACTTCTTTATTCATGAAGTTTTTTATTGTATTCTTCAGTGCGGAATTGAAGGGTGTATGTGAGGGGCTTCTAGATCAAACTGGTGAAAGAATGTCATCTCTATAGGAGATATGTTGTGTTGTTGATGTTGTGAGAGTTATTTGTAGGAGAACATTACCTTGAAGGGGTAATAGCCACATGTTATTGGCAGAAAACTTATATGTACTTTTGACACTGAATACAAAAGAGTTCTAGTCATGTTGACAAACCAGGAGATGTAGCTGAGGAGGGGTGAACTCCTTCATCAATGGCTTTTCATGTCTTGTTGTTTGATGCACATTTCTTTTCAAGTTTTTGATTATTTCATGCTTTACCATTTTTTCATGGAATTATATTGGTTGAAGAACACTTAAAATAAACCATTGAAGTAACCTTATAATCAGTTCAAATCTATGCACATAAGAAGAAATCATGTCTAAAATATGAATGAGATACTTATAAAATCATTCACTAATACTCCTCCATTCATATCAAGTTGGTATCAGAGCTGAAGGTTTATTGTTAGCTTTTGTTGCATGTGTAAATAGGGTTTGACTATTTGTAGGGTGAAAATGTTTACAAGGTTAAAGCTCCAGAGAGTAGAAGGAAAAATTGTTGGTGCATATTCCCAAGTTGGAACAAGGAGAAGGAGGCCAGAGTTGCCACAAGCTCCACCTCAAGTTTCACCTCCAGAGATTTTTGAGGCTTCAGTAAGCATGTATCAAGGATGAGAGCCTACAAGCCTGAAAAAAGATGAAAGCTTCAAAAAGGATTTTTGGGACATGTCAAAGATGGTGAAGGTCCTCTATGAAGTGAGGAACTCACAAATGCAAGGTGAAGGCTCAATATCTCCAACAAAGAAAGAAGGTAAAAATAATGGTGATAAACCACCATCTTCTCCAAAAACTTCAAATTTTTCTACAACTTTGATGCAAAATATTAATGTATAAATTCCTTCCAAGATGGGAGATGGACATGTTTGTGCCTTTTGTTCACATGATGTGGAGAATGAGGTTTAATCAACACCTCATGTTAAGGAGTTGAAAGAAGAGAAAAAAAGAGTCAAAGAGGACACCTTTAGAATCAGAAAGGAGTATGAAACCATTTTTGTGCCTCAATCAAGAGATGAGACAAATGGTGAGCATGCATATGCTCCTTATTTACATGCATCTATTAATGTAAATTATTTTTAAGCCTTTGAAAGACACAATAGAGGCATTGGCTCTAAGCTCTTGGAAAATATGGGTTACAAGGAAGGCTTAGGTCTTGGTGTAAATCAACAAGGCATCAAGAACCTAATAAATGTAAAAGAGAGACCTAAGTATGAAGGCTTGGGTTATGTTGCACCAAAAGAATGGTCTTCTGATGATAACTATTGTGTATCATGTACCTTCTTCCACAAAAGAGGACATGAGAAGGCAAGGTGTTGGACTTTGAATCCGAAACTAGTACCTGCTTGGTTCTCCAAATACAAAAGAGACTTGAAGGTATCTCCAGAGAGAGATGAAAATTTTGAAGAAGAAGCTGATTCAAGTTCTTCTTGTCATGCAAGTTCATCATCTACGAAGCATAAGCCAAAGGATGCTAAGAAAAGGTATACTCGTCTTGTTCATTTAAATGCTTTTCCTAAAGGAAAACAACCTGCTGATTTGAGTGACATGTTGAGGAGAATGTCTCCATGCACGTTTTTCATTTCTTCTAACCATTGTGTAGATGAGTGCGCCAAAAGAAAATCCATCATCAATGAGATGTTTATGTCTCTTCATATTGAGAACGAGAAGAGGAGAACTTAATGAAAGAAAAATGCATGTGAGCTAAGAAGACCTCAAAGGAACTTTGTAGTCACTGTAATACTAGTGGGCATTGGATTGAGAAGTTTTGGAATTTTTTTCGACAACTTCATCCTGGTAATGGAAAGCAAGCCATGCAAGCATCAGAAAAGGAAGTGACAAAATAAAAAGTGGCACAAGATACGACCATCCTTGAAGCAACTTCAAAAGAAGGAAAATTTCAAATAGAGGGTTTAGTTACCATGTTGGGTAAGAACTGTTCGGACTATTTGTCTAGTTGAAGATTGTAAGTCTTTGTTTGAACTAGTTGCATATCCCCAGAGTGGGTAATTTGTAAAAGTGATAATTCATGAATAAATCATTTACATGCAATAGTGTTTTCTTTAGCATGTTTATGCTAGTTTGTCTTGGTTGCTAGTCAATTGAAATGGAAAATTTGGGTGTCAATTTTCTCCATGTTGTAAAATGCATTTCTCTTTGATTATGTCTAAAAGCATTTTGAAAACTGTTGTATGAGTAGTGGCAACATATTTTGTATGTACAAATGTGTTGAGCAATCAATTTATACAAGTATTTTCCATGTGCACTTTGTATTGGTTTATGTCAAAGTTTTTTGGATTTTATCCTTGGTAAGAATTTTTCAAGATAAATTCCATTAAATTAATCTTGGGAAGGATGTTGGTATGCATGGTCATAGCGACATGGACAACTTAGTTGAGAAGAACAATCAACTTGAAACCTTTGGTCAAGTTATAGTTAAAGTTCATCATGAAAAAGAGTTGTCAGGGCACTCCAAACTTCGATTGGATTGAGTTTAGAAGAATGAAGGAAATGTACCTTCAATTTCTAAACAGATGAAAATGAACTTTTGGAGACCAAAAGTCTTTTAGTGGGGAGATATGATTAGGAGATCAAATTTAAGCTCAAAAATAAAAGTTCTTGGAATCACTCGAAACCTGAATGACTGGATAGGTCTCATCGCCCTGATTTCAAAGCACTTTGTTTCATCAAAAACCAACTTCATATGAGAAAGTTAGAGTCTTCTGTCCATTTTCTCAAACAACTATTTTTTTTTTTTCAGAATTTACAGAATGATGACTGGGAATCCTAGTCAGAAAAAATAATATTCCAATGAATATTCTTTGGAATATTCCTTGAGTTGGTCGAATGAGGAGCTGACAAGTGTTAGATGGTGGTTGGTTGAAATTTTAGTTCATTGCCATAGTTTTATTGGTTGTTGAAAGGCACCAATGGGAAGAGGACACGTGGTGCAGCCAAGGGCCACCACGTGCCGCCTCCCAAAGGCTGAAATCATATTGTATAGTGGTGTAAAATTTTATATCGGAGGTCGGGCAGAGGTCGGGTTCCACCCCATGACCTCCCCCACAAGAACGCAATGACATACTATTATACCCACCAATGGTTCTTTACCAACAAGGGTCACAACTTATATTTAAGTTGTATATTATAATGTGGCAGGGGTAAGTGGGGACTAGCCCCGACCCATATAACCTAACGCTATGACCATGAGTCATGCTCCAACTTAATCATGCCATTAGCATGCTAAAACAACACTTAATTACCACTTAATCCCACTTATCCATTAATTAATGCAATTTTAACTTAGTTGGCAGAGTTCGCCATTTTTGGTGGAACTCTAGATTTGGTGGAGTTAACTGGAGTTGCTCAAGTTTTAGAGGAGCTTTCCTAGGAAAAATTGATGAGACTATAACTTGAGAAAAGTTCAACCAAATTGGGCTCAGAAAGAGACTATCCTAGCATTTTTGGATATTCTTAGCATATTGGTGCAGGTTTTAGAGGCAGAGGAGCACTTCTGGATGTGATTTTTCCAACTTGAATATTAAAGATGCCTAGGCCCACCAGGAGAGGAGGCCATATATGCTTCACCTCAAGACCATTTGAATAGCCAGAAGAGGCTACTTAGGGGTTTTTGGATGCCATGAATCCATTGGTAACCACTGTTTACTGATTTGAGCAAATTTTCAGGGAAATATTACAGGTATTACAAGTAAGGTGTATGGATCAATAAGATGTTCGAAGCTATTTTGGAAGCTGTTGAGCAAGGAGGAGACCTTGTAGGGATTTTCCCTCACCCAGAAATATTTTTGCAGCAACTATGACTAGCATGGTTCAACTCTAGTTTGAATTCTTTATTCATGAAGTTTTTTATTGTATTCTTCAGTGTGGAATTGAAGGGTGTATGTGAGGGGCTTCTAGCTCTCACCGACGAAAGAATGTCATATCTATAGGAGATATTTTGTGTTGTTGATATTGTGAGAGTTCTTTGCAGGAGAACATTACCTTGAAGGGGTAATAGCCACATGTCAATGGCAACAAAATGATATGTACTTTTGACACTGAATACAAGAGAGGTCTAGTCATGTTGATGGACCAGGAGATGTAGCCCAGGACGGGTGAACTCCTTCATCAATGGATTTTGTCTTGTTGTTTGATACACATTTATTTTCAAGAATTTGATTATTTCATGCTTTACAATTTGTTCATGGAATTATACTTGTTGAAGAACACTTTAAAGAAACCATTGAAATAACCTGATATTCAGTTCAAATCTATGCACATAAGAAGCAAGCATGTTTAAAATCTGGAAGAGGTACTTAGCATAGAAATCACTAATACTCCTCCATTCAGATCAAAATAAAATCACTTTATATCAACTTAATAAATATAAAGAAAAAAATTTCTCAAAAGTTAAAAAAAAAAAAAAACTTCCTAAAAGGTGGGGGGGGGGAGGGGCGAGAGAGTGAGAGAGAGAATTTAATTAGTGTGTTATGTTCCTCATATTCTAGGAGATGGATAATCAAGTTTATATCTCTCTCTCTCTCTCTCTCTCTCTCTCTCTCTCTCTCTCACTCACACACACACACACACACACACACATTTAAAAAGTTCCCAGAAGAATCAAATTTCTTGAGGTGCAACCTATTTTTCAAATTTTGTGTAAACCACCTCATGTGGACCATAGATTATAAAAACATGTTCTACATATGCACAAACATATTACCACTCTTTTTCTCATTTGGCATAATGTTTCCTTTCAATAAAAATTCTTAATGAACCCTTTTGATCCCTTTGGAATTTGAAGCAGACAACTCTTTAGAAACACGTTAAGGGAAGGAAGAAGATAAAAATGAAAAGGATGGGCTTGTTACATCTTATTAAATCCAATTCTTTAATAGATGTGCCTATTTTGTGTGTCAAGAAGAAGCTCATGGAGAGAATCAGAAATGGAAGGCTTACATACTCCAAGAGTAAAACCATCAATATATTTCCCTTAATTAGCATTCCTCCATTGCAACAAGAAGGTTACAGCATAATGGAAACTTAGGTTTGAAAAAGACACAAACATAGAAATATTGAAGATGAACAAATGGAGGTTAGTATTGCTCCATCTATATTGACTTTTTATTTTCTTGGAGGATCCCTGTATTCACATTTCACATTAATAAGATATCACACTAATCTCACAAAAAGGAAATAGATTCTCTAGGTGTGTTAGAATGGGTAGCCCCAAACATTCCCATGGTCACCAGAGAAAGGAAGATAGACCTCACACATAAAAAACAAGGAATCAATAAGAAATGTTATATTCAAAAGGAAGCTCGTTGTAGCAAGGACCATTAGTAAGAAAACCCCAACAATGTGCCAAAATGATTTTGTTGTTCTATAATTTAGGGGTTTTAATAGTGACCTTTAAATATTGATCTATCCAATTGTTTTTTTCAAAAAAAAAAATGTGTTTCCTTATTCAATTTTTTTAGGTATGAGTTTTATAAGGAATTTAAGTAGATTATTTTGATGTTTCTCCTCCTATATTTCCATTTCTTAATCATCTAAACTTTCCAACCATCAATCATTGTCGCTTAATTAGCATTCTTCCATTGCAAAAGAAGGTATGATAATGGACAGGTAGATTTCACAAAGCCCTAAACATATTAATATTGATGATGAACAAATGGAGGTTAGGATTCTCCTCTCTACATTTATTTTTTATTTGCATGGAGGAGCCCTATATTGACTTTTCATATTTAGAAGATACCACACTATATCTAAAAAAAGGAAATAATGTCTCAACTAGGTGGGTTAGAATTGGTGGCCCCAAGCATTCTCATGGTCATCAGTGGAAGGAAAACACACCCCACACAAAAAAAAACAAGGAAGCAAAAAGGAAATGTTATATTAATAAGGAAACTCACTATAACAAGGACCTTTAGTGAGAAACTCCCAAGGTTGTTGCAAAGTAATTGTGTTTTCCTATAATCTAAGAGGTTTAGCAATGGCCTTTAAATATTGATCTATCAAATTTCTCTTTTCTAAGCACCAACATATTTTTCCTTGATTGAACTTTTCAAGTTATGAGGTTTATAAGAAATTCAAGTATATTATTTTCATGTTTCCGCTCCTATCTTTACATTTTTTACTCATCTAAATTGTTAAACCCTCTTCTAGATTTGACACCATTTCAAATTTATCTATATTCTATGTTACTTTAATTCCTCAGTTGTGTTATCAAAATTAAATTATACCTTTTTATTTAGCAATGGCCTTTAAATATTGATCTATAAAATTGTTGTATTCAAACACAAAAAAGTGTTTCCTCATTCAATTTTTTTAGCTATGAGTTTTGTAAGGAATTTAAGTATATTAGTTTGAAGTTTCTCCTCCTATATTTCCATTTCTTAATTATCTAAAGTTTCCAAACATCAATCTTTGTCCCTTAATTAGCGTCCCTCCATTGCAAAAATAAGGTATGATAATGGACATTGAGGTTTTACAAAGCCCTAAAAATATTAATCTTGAAGATGAAACAATGGAGGTTAGGAATCTTCCATCTACATTGATTTTTGATTTCCATGGAGGATCCCTATATTTAGTTTTCACACCAAGAAGATATCACACTAGATCACAGAAAAAGGAAATAACATCTCATCTAGGTGGGTTAGAATGGGTGGCCCCAAGCATTCCCATGGTCATCTGAGGAAGGAAAACACACCTCACACATAAAAAAAACAAGGAAGAAAAAAAGAATTGTTATCTTCGGAAGGAAAATGACAAATCACTATAGCAAGGACCTTTAGTAAAAAAACCCCAAGAATGTGGAAAAATAATTATATTGTCTTATAATCCAAGAGGTTTGGCAGTGGCCTCTAAATATTGTTCTATCCTATTTCTCTTTTCCAAACACAAAAATATGTTTCCTTAATTATTTCAAGTCAAGAATTTTATAAATAATTTAAGGTGATTAGTTTCATATTTTTCCTCCTATCTTTCCATCTTTTAATCCTTTACGTTATTTAACCCTTTTCAATATTTTACACCCTTTCAAAATTATATATATTTCTAAGTTACTAATTCCTCTCTATGTTTCAAAATTACATTATACCTCTGTATTTTTTCCTTTTATAATTTTTTTTTTCTCATATATAAATATGTATACAGATATATGTTAGCATTGTTAATATATTTTCTAAGAAATTTCTCCACCATTACAATTAAATCTATTTAGCATATTAATGAGATTTTTCTACACATATTCAACATATGAATGTATGTGGGAATGTGTGACATAGCAATTTGTGAGTGGGATAAACTTAAACAAGTGTCTTCATAAGATTTTTATAAAGTAATAAATGCGTATAATTAAATTTATTTTATTTTATTTTTAAAATGTAAAAAAAATTAATGTATTTTTAATTTACATAGCAAACATAAATTGATCTATTAATGTATTTAAGTTTGAAAGGTTAGTTTAAGGGTTTATGAAGTTTGAAAGGTTAGTTTAAGGGTTTATGAAGTAGATGTGATATTTTTTTTTATCTTTTCTCCATAGTTAGACTGGTCTGATCCGTTTTTCCTTGTTTGAACTTCTTAGAATTGGGTACGCAAAATAAGCTAATGAGATGGTAAGAAGTGTTTTATACAATTTTTTATTTTATTTTTATTTTTTAAAATTAGTATTAAGGTAATAGTATGCTTTGTTGACTATAAAATGAAATTATGGGATTTTTTTATCAATTTGTTTTAACAAAAATAACTAAAAAATACCATTTTAATTAATGGTGTTGTTTATCCATCTAATATAGTAGTTTTGATGATAGGTTTTGCTCTAAATCACTTAAAACAAACATTTCAAAAAACTTTCTAGATATTCAAAATCTTGAAATTTGATAGTTATAATCTATATTTTCAAATATTTTTGCTGCTGTTGAATTTCTAGGTTATTTTGTGGGTTTTTTAGAATACCCCTTAATTTATTAACTTAAAGGGGTCATTTTTTTTACTTTAAAATATATTTGTATCTCAAAAAATTTAATCTAATTTTTTGAGAGTCATACAAGTGATATTTCCACCTTGAATTTCCTAATTACAACATATTCATATTCTCTTAATTATTACATACACATATTAATTTGATCACCAATTCAATTACCCCTAACATAATGTATAAAATATATTTTTTATTTTAATATTATAATTATAATAAAATATTAAAAATTTATATTTTTATTATGTTAAATATTTTTTCTAATTTAATAATATTTAATATTTTTAAAATACAATTAAATAGTGAAACGTATGGTGATCTATTTTGATATTTTGTCACACATCTAAAAGATTTTAAAGGAGAAGTTAAAATTAAGTAGATTTTTTTTTTTTTTTTTGAAAAATGTAAAAGGTAGAAGTTAAAATGGGTTAATTTAAATTTAAGACAGGAAATGATATGTTTATTTATTTTTTTACTATAGTTTAACTAATAGATTAAATGATTTTTTTCCAATGTTTTAGGGTGTTTAATTTATTTATGCATCTAAGTGTGTATTTTAAATAATAAGTAATCACAATTTCACTAAAAATTACACTATCAAATTTCAGCTAAAAAAACCATTTCATTTATTAGTTAGACTACACCTATTTCTTTTATTAAAATGTATTTCTTTTTAATATTCAATTATAAAATAATAATAAATAATTTATTTTAATTTAATAAGCAGTAATGGTCATTCAAGGGGTCTTGGATGGAGGGTGATTGGGTGTTTTGTTAAGGCATTCCTTGATGTGAAGTAACCTGTTCAATTCCCCACCCTGTTATATATTAGACATGATGAAGATGTTGTCGTGCCAAAATTACCAAAAGAAACTCTATTCTATGATACTCTATTCTATTATTGGTTCTTTATCACATAAACTGCCAAATTTAAGTTATAATACTCTATTCTATTATTGGTTCATCATCACATAAAATTTTACACACATAAATATAACACTCATACTTCACTTATCAAACAAATATATGTTAATAATCTCTTATGTTACACAATCTAGATCTCTCATTGATTAGAATCGCTGAAAGTGCAATGATGATGATGATGATGATGATGGTTAACGTCCACTGAGACCAATCTTTGGTCTATCGGACCTAAAGAAAAGAGTTATTTAATATGATTTAAGATTTTATTCCTATGCTCAAAAAGCTTGGAGAGAAGCCTCTCGAGCTCACTATAATTTTGACATCTTAAAAGGCTAGGAAGGTCAGTATTGCAACAAATATTATGAAATTGAACTCTAATGTGGTTGTATGCAGGGCACTCTAAGAGGAAGTGATTTTCATCCTCGATGTTCATATTCTCACAGAGATGGCAGATCCTTTCCATCCATGGCGTTTTAGGAATTGTCCAAGGACCTGTTTCACTATGGAGCTCATGAGAGTTCGTTCTAATCTTGGCTAATATAAAAAGATCGAATAAAATAAAACTAGTAGATATCGTTATAATGAAACTGGTATATTAGTTTAGAGGACAACTTCTAGAACGAAGTCTTCTAGTCTTCGTTGCATGCAGTGCTGTCTATAGAAGACTAGACTAGGTTGACGTCCCCACATTACTTGTAATTATGTACTCATACAAACAAACAAAAAAAATGATGAGATTCACATTCCCTCGGCCATTGGATTTCGAGATTGATGTCTTGGATGCCCACAAGAAATACTTTTAAACACCATGGATGGCCACTCCATCTCATAAAACTAATGCCCTTGTACCGTTCGGATAAAAGGGTGGAATGAATTTGATGCTTCATCAGCAGAAGAGGCATGTTTGACTAGTTCCTCAGACTCATGCTGAAGCTTTAACCAACCACTAGGCAAATGAATTAGAAAATTTGTTGCCAGCCACCGATCTGGAAGCAAGTCGAGGCCTTAATCTGGACATTGATTTTAATGCAAAAAACAATAATTGGACAATATAATGCTGCAGAAATTATGACGCTTTGATACACAGGCGGTAGAATAGACAATGATAGGGGTACTCTTAAGGCACTCTGTGATGTGAAGGTCACCGATTCTAATTTTTGTGGAAAAAAATATCAGTCATAAATCTAGTGCCATGTTAGGTGCCATCTCCACTTAATTTCTACCACTTAAATGTTTGTTTTTCTTAAGTCAAAAGTTGAGCATGTAGTCATGACTCACATAACTTAGCAAACAATGGAAAGATGAACGTCTTTGTTTCCAAATATAATTTTTATAACTTTAATTTAATTTAAGTGAATGGTAAGAATTTAATCCCTATCAAATATTTGCAAATAATATTAGTAGTATACACAAATCAAAATCAAAGGTTTAAATTTCTTTTCAAAGTAGTTATACATTTTTTCCCTTTTAATTAAATTCACTAATTAAAAAAAAGTCATATGAACAAGTGTCATATGAAGAGAGTTATATTTTTTTGGGGTATGTGGTATTGATGAGTCATAGAATTTTTTCATGATATTGTGACAAAAGCCATTTATAGATTAAGAATATCAATAATAAAGTGGAGGTGAATACTAATGGTTAATAATCTTGTTACATGTTGTTTTTTAAAGTGATATATATTTAATTCATGGTAATTCATTTTATCATTATTAATAATAATAATAATAATAATAATAATAATAATATTAAAAGTTGTAATATAGTTCATTTTTTTTTGACAACTTGAAAAATAAATGAAATGTTTTGATATTTATTATATATTGATGGCCACCAACAATTTAAGTCTTATGGCTATACTAATTTAATTAATTTCTACTTAATACTTTGAAAATATATCCTATTCATTATCAATTGTGTATTTTTTTGATATATTTTTTAAATTTAATTGTATTATTATTTAAAAAATAAAAAGCTTTCTACCTCTAAATATTTTTTTTTTTTTACAATTTCTATATAATGTTGATTATTTTTTATAATTTTTTCAATAATATGTATATAATTTTAATTAAATTAAATTAAATAAAAATCATATTTATAAATAAAATAAATACTGAATTTTATTATGGAAGGTACGTCCAAGTTCAATCTCTAGCATATCAATGCCCAATGAAATCACCCCACATTAATATGAATAAACAAATACCAGCAATATATTTGGAAATTGTAGGCGTGGTTTTATTCACTGGTTACGGTATGAATATGAATATATTTCAAGCATTTGATATGTAGTTTTTAGTTGATAACTATGACTTCTTGTGGGCGGTCAATATCCACATTATTCTATAGCATCTAATTCTGTCATTGATACCATACAATTTGGGGGCAATTCAAATTGAAAAAACTGTATACCACCAGACAGCAAAGTAGATAAGGATTGTCGTTGATGTGATATTGTGAAGTCAATAATTTGCGTTCATATATCACCAGAGCACATGCACCCAATGGGAGTAAAGTCCGTAAAAATGATTATCAAAGTCATGCTCTGAAGTATAAAGTCAACTTTTAAAATGATTGTCTATAATTATTGAATAACAGATTTACATTATTATTTTATATATATTTATATAATTTAATTATTTATATATGTGTAGTGATTTTAGTATTTGAATGATTTATTATAACAAATTTATATTATTATTATTATTATTATTATTATAATATATATATATATATATATATATATATATATATAATTTAATTTACATTATTATTATTATATAATAATGGAGGAATGCCGCAATGATAAATTCAATCTCTTATGTTGCTTTGTGGACTTTAGAAAGGCTTTCGATACGGTTCCTAGAAACAATAATTTGCGTTCATATATCACCAGAGCACATGCACCCAATGGGAGTAAAGTCCGTAAAAATGATTATCAAAGTCATGCTCTGAAGTATAAAGTCAACTTTTAAAATGATTGTCTATAATTATTGAATAACAGATTTACATTATTATTTTATATATATTTATATAATTTAATTATTTATATATGTGTAGTGATTTTAGTATTTGAATGATTTATTATAACAAATTTATATTATTATTATTATTATTATTATTATAATATATATATATATATAATTTAATTTACATTATTATTATTATATAATAATGGAGGAATGCCGCAATGATAAATTCAATCTCTTATGTTGCTTTGTGGACTTTAGAAAGGCTTTCGATACGGTTCCTAGAAACAACCTATGGAATAGATTAGAAGAGTTAAATGTTCCTTTCGAACTAAGAGCGGTCGCTATAAGGTTATATGAGAATGTAATTGCCAAGTTAAAGAGCAATGAGGGGTGGTTGAAATATATTAAGTGTAATATCGGAATTAAACAAGGTTGCCCCCCTCTCCCCTACCCTATTTGGAATTTACATCGGCAAGCTAGAAGGTTGTTTAGAGGAAGCAAGATGTGCTGGCACGACCTTAGCTGGGATAGTCATCATCCTTCTTCTCTATGCTGACGATATTGTTCTTCTCGCAAGGTGCCCATCTGATCTTGATAAGCAACTTAGAATTCTTAAGGATTTCTGCTCTACCATGGGTATGTCTGTTAACACTGACAAAACAAAAGTTATGATTATCAAATCCAAGAATGACACTTATGCTAATTTTATGTATGACAATAGTAACTTGGAGGAAGTGCCTTCTTACAAGTACCTAGGAATTGATATTCATCACAAGCTCAACTGGAACTATAGCATTCAGAAAAGGATTAATGGGGGGTGGAAAGCTTATTTTGGTCTTGAAAATAATTTTAAAACGGAAAGCCTCGTAATGTGGGATAGAAAAAAGTTCCTCTTTGAAACTTTAGTCACTCCTGTTATATTATATGGATGTGAGGTTTGGGGTTGCAGCATCTCTAGAGAATCCTGGAGAAAGATTGAGCAAATCCAGAAGCGTTCTATAACTTATAACCTTAAAATTAAAAACAACACATCCTATCCTATTCTCCTTATAGAAGTGGGTCTTTCCCCTATTGAGAGCCTAGCTATGACTAGGCTTCTGTTGTACAAGCACAAGCTCAGACAGACCATAAGCTACAAACTGACTTTGATTAAATGCACTTTTAAAAGACTAACTTGAGGTTGGTATAAAGACACTGAGGGCTGATTAAACCATTAGGAGATCGGCAAAATATTGCATTGCCAAACAAATTAATGAAATTAAAATTATTTGCTTCTAAGTTGAGAAAAAATGTGGTGTGAAAGATCTAGGATGGCAGCCAAAGAAATAAAAGGAGGAAGTATTATAGGAGATCATCAACCCACCCTAGAAGATCAAAAGCATCTATTTGTTTTAACTAGCTCAAGAAGAAAATTAATATAGCCAAGATTAGAACGAACTCTCATGAGCTCCATGGTAAAAAGTCATTGAATGATTCCTAAAACACAATGGATGGAAGAAAATGCACTTGACTCTATGAGAATATGAACATCGAGGATGAAAATCACTTCCTCTTAGAGTGCCCCGCATACAACCACATTAGAGCTCAATTTCATAATCTTTGTTGCAATATTGACCTTCCTAGCCTTTTAAGATGTCAAAAGTATAGTGAGCTTGGGAGGCTTCTCTCCAAGCTTTTTGAGCATAGGAATAAAATCTTAAATCAAACTAAATAACTCTTTTCTTTAGGTCCGATAGACCAAAGATTTGTCTCAGTGGACGTTGACCACCACCATCATCATCATCATCATCATCATAATTTACATTATATATATATATATATATATATATATATATATATATATATATATATAATTTAATTATTTATATATATATGGGTAGAGATTTTAGTATTTGAATGATTTATTATAATTGTTTTAATAGTTTCAAAATATGTTTTATTTATATTTGTATTGAATATTTTATTATTATAATTAATTTTTTGAAAAATTTATTTTGTAAAATAATAAATATTTAAAAAATTCAATTATAATAAGTTGATAGGATTTAGACTGACTTAACATATACTATAATCAATATATATAGATTATGATATATACCAAGATTAGAACGAATTCTCATGAGTCTCATAGTGAAACAAGTAGTTGGACAACTCTTAAAACATCATGGATGGAAAGGATCTGCCATCTCTGTGAGAATATGAACATCGAGGATGAAAATCGCTTCCTCTTAGAGTGCCCTGTACAACCACATTAGAGCTCAATTTCATAATTTTTTGTTGCAACTGACCTTCCTAGCCTTTTAAGATGTCAAAATTATAGTGAGCTTGAGAGATTCTCTCCAAGCTTTTTGAGTATAAGAATAAAAACTTAAATCAAACTAAATAACTCTTTTCTTTAGGTTGGATAGACCAAAGATTGGTCTCAGTGGACATTAACCACCACCATCATCATCATCATATATATAAATATAATTTTTATTTTTATTTTTATATTATAACTAATTATTATTATTATTACTATATTTTATAAAGTAAAATTGTTTACATAATATAAAAAATATCATATTATAAAATTGTTTACATAATATAAAAAATATCATATTATAACATTTTTTCTATACTAAATTGAACAACTCTTCTCATTCCAATAAATTTTTATTTTTTTTAATATATATAAATACACCCATTCCTATTTTTTTATAATAATCAGAGATTCCATTTAAATTTGTGTTTTGAAAAAGTACGATGATAATCTAGCATTTATAATACACCTGGCTACTCAAACTCTTCATCATAATGATAAATTGCTATCACAAAATAAGATAAATTTCAGTGATGATATAAAAATTATATCACATTAATTTGAAAGCATGGGGTGACACAACTCACAAAGAAACTACAGCTCTCGCAATTTTATTTTATTTTAATACACCGAAAACAGAGAAAAATCGAATAGTATGCATTGATTTATTTAATTTTCAAATATTTATGCATTTATGTAATTTTTGGCAATGTTCTGATTTGTGAAAAATCAGGTAATTTGAAAATGTAGAAGCTACTTGCCTACGAGAGTATGACGAAAGCACTAGCGAGTCATCAATCGCTGAATGCCCGGGGAACTTCCAATACTTCCGCGTAGGAAACCCTTTTTTTTTCAGAGGAAAAAAACGTTGTTTTCCGCGTAGGAAACCCTACTTCTAAGGAAACAGGCAAAAAAATAATAATTAGGGTTTGTGAAAAATGAAAGGCCATGATTGAAGCTGAAAAATGAATTATAAAGGCCATGAGAAGAGCTGAAAAGTGAACGGGTGGCTGCAAAGAGAAATAGCAGCAATCAGATCAATTAAAATGCATGTATTTAGAAAATTGATGTTAGATTGTGTGCAAGTAGATAACTGGGATGATATTGCTTCACCTGAAGCTTTGGCCATGGCAGGAGTAGACTATGAGATCGTTCACGTTCCCTTCATTGACCGACCTTGGATTTGGAGGCTTCAGAAATTCTTTAAACAAATTTGGGCGTTCCCAATGAAGAACAAAGTTGCGGATTATGAGAACCAGAGCGAAAAGGGGAGGATAATCGGAGGAAAGCGAAGGAGGAGAAAATTAAAAGTCGATATGGAGAATCAGAAATTTATTAAATCGAACACTAGCAATGTTGGAATCTCTGGTTTTGAAATAAAATTTCTCTTCCAAAACACAGAGATTTAAATAAAAATTGTATGCACAGTGATGTGGAACATAAACACTATCTTTCATTAAAACTACTTGATTGTTATAATACAAGCAAAATTTTCAAAATGAGATGTTTTTCTCGGCTGCTACAACAAAACCGTGCTCTACTTTTTATTTTTGGCATACTACAAGGCACAACTTACTACTTTCTCTGTCTTCACTGTTGAACACAGTGGTTTTTGTTTTTTTTTTTTTTTTGGGCTTTCGGGCATTCATTTTCTTATACAGTGACACACACTGTCTTCGGACATACATTGCATACATAAAAAACATTTCGCATTGCTCTCTCTCTCTCTCTCTATATATATATATATATATATATATATATATATATATATATTCTAAGTTTCAAAACTAAATTGTCGCGACGAATAGAATGTATTAACACGTATTTCGCGGATTTCAAAGAACAAAATACAAGACGTTTAAACGATTTATCACATCCATTTGAGCGATGGCTCGCCGTGCACCCAAAAGACGCGAACGAGCTGTTATTGGTCGACGACATGATGTGCTGACAAAAGTGGGCCAGGCCTTATCGCACCGTTTCGGGGCTTTGGTGACGTATGTACAAAACTGTGTGATACACCTCCCATTGGTTGACATAGTTGACATGGTAGTGGTGGTGGGGACCGCTTATCCCAAAGGTTTGGAGACGGTGATGAGGCTTAGGGTTCATGCGAATGTGCATTGATTGGTTGTGGAGATAGCGACGTGGAGTTGTGGGCTCCACAGATATGACGTGGGTAATGAAATGGCACGAGAGTTTAAATGATAGTTGGTGGAGGGTTTTAATGGTGGTAGATGTTGGGGCCTTAAATGGCGAGATGGCATGGTTTAATCCACGGATTTTAATACAGAAACAGACTACGACCTTTAAACAAAATTTTGAACTTGCAGGCTTATTCAAACCAGAAATTGAATGCAAGATGGAGTGTAAAAATAAAACGAGACTTTATTGTTGTTGTCCTTCAAGAACTCCCATAAAAATTGAATTTTTGTCCTCCTTCTGCTCAATTGCAGTTGGAATTAATTTCCAACACTCCCCCGTAATTACAACTGTTGCATTCTTGCATAACCAGACATTTTCTTAAATAATTAAAACTTTTCCGCTCCAATGGTTTTGTCAAAATATCAAAAAATTGCTCTTCTATTTTGCAATGCTTCAGAACTATTGCTTCATTGTTCACTAACTCGTTGATGTAGTGATAATTTGCATCAATATGTTTCCTTCTCTTATGAAACATTGAATTCTTGGATAAATCTATAGCTGCGCTATTATCACAGTAGACTATTGTGCCTTTTACCTGTTCATGGCACAAACTTCTCAACATTCTTCTCATCCATACTGTTTGACATGTTGTTGTTGTAGCTGCCACATACTTTGCCTCTATTGTTGATAAATCCATAATTGGTTGTTTCTTAAAAGCCCATGAGATGGCTCCTGATCCCATATGGAAAACATATCCAGAGGTGTTTTTCCTGTTATCTATATTTCCAGCCCAATCACTGTCAATATATCCAATCAATTCAAATTTTTTTGAAGTGGTGTATAAAATTCCATACCTTTTTGTTCCTTTCACATACCTCAGAATTCTCTTTGTTGCTTGTCAATGTGCTTCCTTTGGCCTTTCTATAAATATGGAAATTAAACTCACAACATGCATAATATCAGGCATAGTTGCAGTCAAATACATAAGGCCGCCAACTATGCTCTTATACAAACTTGGATCAAAATCCTTGACGTTGTCTTCTTTGCTTAGTTTCAATCCTATCACTGTAGAAGTAATTGCTACCTTGCAATTTTGCATGTTAAATCTTTCCAAAAATTCTTTAACATACTTTTTTTGAGAAATAAAAACTTTATTTTCATTTTTCTCTACTTATATTCCTAAGAAGTATCTCAGCAATCTCATATTAGTCATCTCAATTTCATCCTTCATGACTATTTTAAAATTCTCAATGAAGTAAGCATCATTCCCTGTGAATATCACATCATCAACATACAAAAGAACAATGAGAATCTTACCATATTTCTCTTTGATGTATAATGTAGGTTCTTCTTCACATTTTTCAAACCCATTTTCCAGTAGATAGGCATCTATCCTACTGTACCATTCTCTTGGTGCTTGTTTCAGCCCATACAGAGCTTTCTTCAATTTGCATACTTTGTACTCTTGGCCTTCTTTCTCACAGCCCAGAGGTTTTTCAACATATACCTCTTCCATCAATACTTCATTTAGGAATGTTGATTTCACATCCATTTGGTAAACTTTCCACTTGTGTTGTGATGCTATGGACAACACTGCTCTTACTATTTCCATTCTTGCAACTAGTGCAAAAGTTTCCTCATAATCTCTTCCTTGTTGTTTCTTATAGCCTTTGACAACAAGTCTGGCCTTGTGCCTTTCAATCTTACCTTCAACATTGCTTTTGGTTTTATAAACCCATTTTACTCGAATAACTTCCTTGCCTTTTGGGAGATCAACTAATTCCCATGTCTTATTCTTCTCTATGGCATTTATCTCTTCATCCGTAGCATTTATCCATTTATTATATTTTACTGCTTCTTCAAAATGAATAGGATCTTCTACATGACAATATAATGCAAATAAAGATTTCATACCTTTTTCTTGTTCATAAATTTCATTGAGACTTCCGAATCTGGGTCCTCTTTCACTTTTTGAACTTGTGCTTGTAGAATCACTCAAATTTTCTCTTTGTGATGTGCTTGGAGAAGCACTGTCATCACTTCTCAAGGGTGTTCTCATGCCTACTTGTGGTGTCCCTTGTTGTCCTTGTGTTGGTGGAGGTCGTGTTGCTAATAAGGGATGTCTTTCAGCCATTTATTCTTCACTTTCATCATGAGACAAACAACTTTTAACATTCAATGTTTTCTCAATACTTCCATCCCAACCTTCCTCTTCAATAAATTGTACATCTATGTTTATCATAAAGTTCTTGGTGGATGGGTTATACAATCTGTATGCCTTGGATTCTTCACTGTATCCAACAAATATGCACTTCTCCCCCTTACTGTCCAACTTCTTCCTTAGCTGATTTGGAATATGTGCATAAGGCACACAACCAAATACTCTCATGTGGGTGACAAACTGTTTTATGCCACTCCATGCTTCTTCCGTAAATATGTTCATAACACTCTTTGTTGGGCATCTATTCAAAACATATGTTGCACAATGTACAGCTTCAACCTAACATTCATTTGGAAAATGTTTCTCCTTTAGCATGTTTCTTACCATATCCATGATGGTTCTATTTTTTCTTTCAGCAACTCCATTTTGTTGTAGTGTATACCTTGCTGTAAATTGCTTTTGAATCCCATTTTCTCTGCAAAAACATAGAAATTATTTGGAGATATATTCTCCTCCTATGTTTGTTCTTAAGACTTTAATATGCTACCCACTTTGATTCTCTACAAAAGCTTTGAAGTGGCAGAATTTCTCAAACACTTCACTCTTCAACTTCAAGAAATAAACCTGTGTTTTTTTTGTGTAATCATCAATAAAGATCAGCATATAGTGGTTGCCTACTAATGATGGTGTTTGCATTGGTCCACACAAATCAAAATGGACTATTTCTAAGGGTGCATTTTCCCTTATGCTCTTTTCTGATGGAAAGCTTTCTCTGTGTTGTTTGCCCAAGATATAGTCTTCACATAGGTTGTATGTCTTTTCAATCAATGGTAATCCCTTTTACCATTCCTTTCCTATGAAACATATTTAGAACTCCAAATTTAAGATGTCCAAATCTCAAATACCATAACCATTTTTCCTCATTTGCTTCTCTTTGGAATGTCTCTTGTGTCACTGCTGTCATTGCAGCTCCCTTCAAATTTGCTCTCATCTTGAGAGGAAACATTATGTTTCTTGTTATCTTCACTTGTGTAATCCTCTGTTTGCTTGGTGGTATGTCCATGATGGTACATACATCATCCTCAAAGAAAACATTGTAGCTTTTCTGAATGAGTTTTACAATGCTCAAAATGTTACACTTCATAACAGGTACATAATAAACATCTGATATGGTTTTTCTTTCTCCTTTCTTTGTCAATACACTCACTCTACCTTTTCCCATGACAGAGGCTTTACTATCTATCCCCAACGTTACTTGAAACTTCACATTTTCATCAATCATGGAAAACATAGAAAGGTTTCCAGCCATATGGTTGCTACATCTTGAATCTAGAAACCATATATCTTCACTTTTCTCTTCAGCCATATTACATGCTAAAAACAAATTTTCTTGACTGAGCTTATCTAGTTTAGTAAAATTAGCACTGGGTCTACTACCCATGTCACTCTGTTTCTTCCTAAATTCATTGGCATAATGGCCATACTTCTTACAGTAATGACATTGGACTTGGGATTTATCATACCTTTGTCCATGTGCTTGATTTTGTCCACCTTTTTGGTTGCTACCTTGGCTTTTATTTTGGTTTTGGTTGTTGCCCCTTCCACTAGTATTTGCAGCGTTGTTTCTTCCTCTGTTTTAGCTTCTGTCTCTTCCTTTTCCTCTAATATAATTTGGTTTACCTTGACCTCTTCCTCTTCCAAAGGAAATTTGGGTCTTGAAAGCATGCTCCAAAGATAAGTTTGCAGTTCTGCTCAATCTTTGTTCATGTGTCATCAATGATGCATGAAGCTCATCAACAGTACACATTGAGAGATCATTTGTCTCTTTAATGGTTGCTATTATCACATAAAACCTTAAGGGTAAGCTCCTCAATACTTTCTTCACTATTCTTATTTCTTCTATTGTCTCTCCATGAGATCTCATTTAGGTAACCAACCCAATCAACAATGTGAAGAATGAGTCTATTGTATCAGACTCTTTCATGAAAATGACTTAAAAATCTCTTCTCATCAATTGAATCTTTGTTGTCTTCACCTTCTCCATTCCTTGGTAGATTGTCTAGAGTGTATCTCATGCATCCTTGAACTTCTTTGCTACTACAATTCTTGGAAATATTCTTTCATGCACTGCCTGATAGAGATAGAAGAGGGATTTTGAGTCCTTATTTCTATTACTCTTCAAAAAATCTTTCTCTTCTTGTGTTAAGGCATTATATGCTTGTTCATCTATTGGTTCTTCTAAATCATCTTCAACTAGTTCCCATAAATCTTGAGAGGAAAACAGGGCTCTCATTTTGATTGTCCAATAGTCATAGTTCTTCCCATTGAACTATGGGAGTTGAGTATTTCCCATACTCGTACTTGTGCTGACTCCTGTCATTGCTAGCTTACAGAACTATGTTTAAAAACTTGACTGTGTTTCTTAACTAAACTTTCTCACTGCTGAGAGATAAACTCTGTCTCTAAAGACTTTCCTGGACTTCACTCTTTAAAAAAAACACAAAACTCTGTTTTGGTAAAATACTTGACTTTGCTGAATCTTCACACTACTGGAGAAAACTTCAACAAACTTATTCTTCCTTCCTTCAGCTTCTTTGGAAAATGCAAAGAGCCTGGACTAGCTTCGATACCATGTTGGAATTTCTGGTTATTCCTAACAATAGAGAGAAAATAAAATTCCTCTTCCAAAACACGAAGATTTAATTAAAAATTGTATGCACAGTGATGTGAAATAGAAACACTATCTTTCATTAAAACTACTTGACTGTTACAACACAAGAAAATTCTTCCCTCAGAACTTATGTTGTTCTGGATTTACAAAATGAGATGCTTCTCTCGGTTGCTACAACAACACAGCGCTCTACTTTTTCTTTTTAGCATATGCTACTACAAGACACAGCTTACTGCTTTCTCTGTCTTCATTGTTTAGCACACAGTCTTCTTTTTTTGTTTTCTACCTTTGGGCATTCATTTTCTCACAGTCGCACACATTGTCTTTGAAAAGACATTGCATACATAAAAAAAAATCGCATTGCTGTACATATATATATATATATATTAATTATAAACATATTATGTTTATAATATATATATATATATATATATATATATATATATATATAATAAGCATATTATATTTATAATATATATAATAAAACTATATATATATATATATATATATATATATATATATATATATATATCTTAAGTTTCAAAACTGAACTGTCGCAACGAATAGAATGTATTAACCAAGGTCTAAAACCTTATAACATATATTTCGCGGATTTCAAAGAACAAAATACAAAACGTATAAATGATTTATAACATCCATTTGAGCGATGGCTGAATATGCACCCAAATGATGCGAAGGAGCTACTATTGGTCGACGGCATGATGTGCTGGTGGAGGTGGGACAGGCCTTATCGCACTGTTTCGGGGCTCTGCTGACGTATGCACAAAACTGTGTGATACGCCTCCCATTGGTCGATGCAGTTGACATGGCAGTGGTGGTGGGGACCTCTTATCACGAAGGTTTGGAGACGGTGACGAGGCTTTGGGTTCATGCAAACGTGCGTTGATTGGTTGTGGAGATAGCGACGTGGAGTCATGGGCTCCACATATATGACGTGGGTGCATTCAAATCAAATGAAATGGCGCGAGAGTTTAAATAATAGTTGGTAGAGGGTTTTAATGGTGGTAGATGTTGGGGCTTTAAATGGCGGGATGGCGTGGTTTAATCCACGGATTTTAATATAGAAACAGGCTACAGGCTTTAAACAAAAATTTGAACTTGCAGGCTTATTCAAACCAAAAATTGAATGCAAGATGGAGTGTAAAAAGAAAACAAGACTTTGTTGCTGCTGTCCTTCAAGAACTCCCATCAAAATTGAATTTATGTCCTCCTTCTGCTCAGTTGCAATTGGAATTAATTTCCAACAAACAAAGGTAGTAATAAAGCAAATTTATTCTATAAGTCTGGTGATTACTGTATCTTTTTCAATACAAAAGTTGAAATGTTCTAGAGCATGAGTAGATATATTTTACTAAAATATAATAAAATCCCTTATCAATGTAGTGTGGACAGTTAAGGCACAATTTCTTTGGGAGAAGGGAAATGAATGTGGGATTGTGGAATTTCACATGTCTGTAACACTTTATTTGGCAAACATAATTGCTTTGTCTAAGGGAGAGAAATGCAGGACGCCGTAGGTTTTTGATGTTAAGCACTATAACATTTACTCGGGTACCTTCTCAATCATAAACCACAGATAGCTAAAATGCGCTGTTTGTTAATTGAACAACAGTGCTATATTTGTTTTGGATCCAATGTTCTCAAGTTTATGTCTATTGCAAATTAATGTTGATCTAAGTTTATTTTTATTGCAAATTCTTAGATTGTTTTTATTTTTAAGAATGTAAAATATGTTTTGTGGGTTCCAAGCACCAGTGATGGAAAAAAATTCTTTAAGTTGTAACGCTGGAGCTAAGGAAACCTTTGAAGGAAGTGAATCTATGCTGGAAGCTAGAAACAGAAACGTCAAGCAACCGGGAATTTACACTCATGCTATGAATGTTATGTAAAACATGTTCTGAGGGTTCCCAACATAGACCCCGCACTTCCTTGATTTCTTTAGCAAACTGATAACTATAAAAAGAGAAAAGAAAAGATTATGCAACTACCCACTTATTTTATTAATAAATAGAATAAACCAACAATTATCTTTTATATAAAACTTACACTTTTTTTTGCTTTGTTAAAATATCTAATCAACCAATAAATATTCTGCGTAAGGAATTTTGTTTTACAGTTCTTTGGGGTTTTTAAATGGATTGGATTTTTATTTAGTTTTGTAAAGTAGGGAGGTTGTTGTTTTTGGTGAGGTGGAGAGAAAACCCTTTTGTCTGATTATATAACCATTCAGATTTTCTTTAAATTTACAAAATAGGTTGGTTGTTCTTTTTGGTGAGGTGGACAACAAACCTATTTATTGATTATAACCATTCAGATTTTCTTTACTTTTATAAAAATAGGGAAGTTGTTGTTTTTGATGAGGTGGAGAGCAAACCTTTTTGTTTGATTATAACCATTCAGATGTAATGTTCAAAACTATTTAAATAAAATACTACATCCTAATATAACCATCATGTACTAATTGGAAAGCGAAGTTAATAACTTAGAATCAAACAAGAAATTAACTAGTCAACCCTAAAATAGCCAATATAGAATAATTGGCCGGCATTAATCTACATGGAATTCTACTAGATGTCCCAATCTCCAATTCAATAAAATTTCTTTGGTTTATATGGGCAGCATTAATTATCGAAGTTGAAAATTTAACTGTATGGCACCGTCAGAGATGTGATGCATATAGGTGGTGTATTTATAGAGATGAAAGGATGAAACTATCGAAGTTAACATAATAATCTAGGAAGTAGTGATAATTTCAGTTAAACAACTTAATTTTTTTTTTAACATTTTCCATTTTATTCTAATTTTGAAGAGAATATACATGATTGGGTTCTCAATAAATAAAATTTTGTTCAAAAGTAACTCTCCTTTGACGATCCAGCTACTCCGGTTAACGTTGACGGTAGAATAAATTAGTTTCAGAGATATACGATAAACTCAGTTCGCTTTCATGCAATAATGCTACGGACAATGCGTCACTGTATACACGTAGATTGTGAGCACGCTTTCAGTGTACGATGCTGACATTGAATCCGTACATCCTAGTGTTGCCAGCACAGCTGGAGAAGAAACAACCAAGTATCACTCAATGCGTGACGTCAATAATCACACCTAATATGTTCTTTTAAGGGCAGGGCCTTTGGTAAATGTTCCTCTGTCAACATCCAATTCTTTCAAGGGCAGGGCCTTTGGTAGGACCTGTTTAACCACCTAACTCTCACTGGTTAAACAGCGTGTGATGGGTCGTGTGTTGCCCATCCCTCTGCCCCATTTGGAACCATTGCTCGGTGACTTCGTGAAGCTGAGAACCGACCACTATGTGGGAGAGCAGCTGCTCGGCTACGTCACCCTGATGACGGCTGATCTTTAACCAGATACCCGTGAAACAAAGGCATCCAAGCAAGTGCCAAGAGTCGTTTCAGGTGTTGATCAGGTCCCGCGCATGGATGCAGTACCAAGTGCAATTCCCCTTGGTCACCAGGTTGCAATTTCTTCAGTTATTTGCCTTGATATATTCGATCTAGGAACAGCTTCTCTTCTCCCAGAAGCGGATCCTATTTAGCCATTGACCGATCTAAATGCAAAACTCCCCTTGACCACCGAGTGTATCCAAAATCTAATCCACAACTTAATAAACGCTAAATTATCAACCATATTTGTTAATGTGGTTGATATATGTTGATAAGTGTCATTTTCATATATTGATTGGTTTAGAAAAAGTGGAAAATGTCTATGATAAGCACATATCAACAACATTAGTAAATGTGGTTGTGCTAGTTATAGATGAAGTGCATGGGTTGGATTCATTGACCATGGTTGACCAGTTGTAATGAAGGTGATCATTGTTGATGAGATTTGCCTTAATCAATTTTATGTTAATATTAATGCTAATGTTACAAAAATTATTACATTAATGGTTGATATGGTTAATGGGTTTGACCACTGTTGAAGAGGGTTGACCATTATTGGCAATATTTCAATCATAGAGAACTTGATTACCCATTATGGTTGACAATATTCAACCATAGAGACTTTGGTTGCCCATGTGTGACCATTCTAATAGTGGTTGACCATTAGGAGTCAGTGGAACATGGAATGTTCTAGGTTGACTATGGTTAACCAAATATGATCATGCTTGATCATGGTTGACCATAATTAACCATAGAGACCTTAATCATGGTTGACCACAGTTGATCATGGTTGAAAACATTAAACGATGGTTGATCATGGTTGACCATTTTCAACCACAGTTGATAATGGTTGACCATGGTTGACAATGGTTGATGCCCAAATATTCTCATTGACAATGGTTGACCATGGTTGGAAATGGTTAACCATGGTTAATCGTGGTGGACTATGATTGTTCATGGTTGACCATAGAGACCTTAATTCACCATATTCAACCATAAAGACCTTCGTTGATAATGTTTAACCATTCGAACCATACAAATCTTGATTAACCATTATAGTTTGTGGTAAACAATAGTTGATCCTGGTTGACCATGGTCTATCATCGTTGATCTTGGTTCATCATGTTTGACCTTTTTAACCATAGAGATCTTTATTGACCATTATGGTTGATCATGGTTCACCATGGCTGACCTTAGTTTACCATGTTCGACCATTCTAACCATGTTGATGTTATTAGTTGACTTTACTTGACCGTGGTTGACTTTGGTTAATCATGATTGATCTCGATTGACCATAGTTGATCTTGGTTAACCATGTTCAATCATTTCAACCATATAGATAGTAATTGACCATTATGGTTCATCATGGGTGACCATGGTTAACATGTGTTTACCTTGGTTAACCTTGTTCGACCATTCTAAGTATGTTGATCTTAATTGACTTTAGTTGATCATGGTTGATCTTGGTTGACAATAGTTGACCATCACTGAAAATGGATTGACTATGGTTGATCATGGTCAACCATCACCGACCTTGGTTGACCATTCTAACCACATTGATCTTGGAAGATCTTGAAAGTGAATTTAGTAGAAAAGGAAAAGAGGAAACATAGGATGCATAGAGAATAACGGAGGAAGAGGGAAGAACATAGGAGATTGGAGGAAGAAAAGAAGAAGCAAAAACAAAAAGAGACGCAGAAGCAGGAAGAATAAGTGAGGCGAGGCGCAAAAGCAAAAGAAACAACGCAGAAGCAAGATGAAGAGAAAGAACATAACTGACAACCAGCCAAGGAGGAGAGCGGACAGATGCAGGGCTAGGAGCTTGCTAACCAAATTAAAGAATTGATAGAGATCGATGACATGGAGGTAGAACAGGAGCTGCAGAATCAGGATGTCGACCTGATGCCAAGTACACACCAGGTCACCAGTCAATCTTCACCACCTCTAGTAGCAGAGTTAGCTCCAAGTGAGGAAGAGGAGGTTGTTCCTTTTGATGATGATTTGGGTATGGAAATGTAGAATATTTCGTACAATGAACCTTAGAGGAATATTGTACAAGCGCGAAATAATCATTTTCGAGATGAACTTGCATCACCTGCATTCATTAGAGAAAGGGTGATAGTGGTGGAGACCAGGAAGGATCCCGATGCCATTTCTACTACCAACTTGGAATTGACAGGTGCAGTAAGGTCAAACACTTAATATTTGACAAATAAGAATAAGAAATTGGCACAAAACTTACAAGTTGTTAGGAAATAGGCAGAACAGCTCCACGCAGCAGCTCAAAACACAACTTCTACACTGGTCCATCTAGAAGAGATGAGGGTAGTGATACTTGGTGAAGTATTGACACTTGGAGGGACCATGTAGAACCTCTATGAGGAGCTTGTTACCATACATAAGGTAGTTGTCCACTTGCATGGCTTGCAGCAGAAACGTAAAGACTTTGCAAAAACTCTCAGAAATTTATAAGATGTCGTTGCTGCAATGCATGAATGGTCAATGTGATACAAAGGCACACCGCGTGGCTTGGGAAAGAAAAACAAGCAACCAGAAGAACTGGAGAAAGAAAGAGTTCAGATGCAGATTCATAACAACAAGTATCTCGCCTCGTTCATTAGTAGAATTTAGGCCTCGTATGTACGATTATACAACGGTCTGGATTTCTTGGAGAACACACACATGTTCCCATCAGTTGGGTCAGTCACAGAAGCCAAACCCAAGAACTAGGTCAGGTGGGAGATCGAAGCATGCTTGGATGAGCTTATACAAATTTCCATCAAGGAATATTTGGAGTTGAACAGGTAGAATATGCAGAAATACATCGGTGGCCCTATCCAAGTGAGAACAATGTTGTTCCTGCTCCAGAAGGAAGCTCAAATTGGTTTCAAATCATTGTAATCGGATGTTATGGATGCTAGAGTTTGCTTCCATCCATATACCATTGCACATTTTGGGGATTTCATCACATAGTACCAAGCTTGTCACCGATATGTGACCAAAATATATTAATTGGAAGTTGATAAGCTAGATTTTACCCCAAACTCAAACATGATAGTGTTTTGTCTTGTTAGGCTCTCAAGTTGTCTCTACCCTATTTTTTCTTATATGGGTATGAGTGTAATTGTAATATTATTTTGTAAATAATTTGTAAGTGAAATTCCAAGTGTCAATTGTGGAATGTGAAGATTCATGATATAATGTAATTGAATAGTCATTTGTAAAGAAATTGAAGATTCATGATGGAATTCCAAGAGTCACAAAGGGGAATGTGAAGAGTCGCCCCCTTTTTTTATAAATACATCCTCATAACTCATTTAAAGGGATTTTGGGACCCAAGATTTTGGTTAGGCTTAGGCTTAGAATTAGGAACTTGGAATTTTTGTGAGAACCTTCAATTTTCCATAGCATAGAGGGAGTACTTTTCTTTGGAGGAGTAGGTGATGTTGACTTCACGTTCCATTATTATGGATAGTGGTCCGTCAATGGTATATATTTGATTGGAAATTTCACTTTAATAAAAGCTTTGAGTCGGTATGTTTTCATGCATATGTTGTGGATATAGTAGGACTATTCTTGTTGTATTTGCAATGTATGTTATTTAACTTAAGCTTATGCTTTTGAACTATTTTTTTTGGATTGGTATGAATCTTGTTGAATGTGTGTTCTTTTATTATTTCATCACTGTTAACTTGTGAACTATTTCACTATTAGCTTGTGATGTCTTTATGCTTGTGTGTCTCTTTCAAGATGCGTACTATTATAGGATTCCAAGGGGCTCACTCATTTTCCCTTCATGAATCACACTTGACTCTTTGCAGGCTCACACACTTGCTCTCATAAAAATCACCATACATCACTCTACGTGTTATTGCATCCAAGGCATATCATTAACATCCACTGCATTGAAAATCAGGTCATAGTTCCGAATGGGACTCCTACACCAAATGGTGTGAGGTATAATTGGAACTTCATATCGGGGAGATCCCCAAAATGTTCGTGGGTCCAGCAGTGTCAAGAAAATCATGAACAAGAACACAATAAAGCATCAACACATGAGACTAAATATATCTAGTGGAAAGCCCTTCACAGTCCAAAAAACTACACTTGTTGTTGCTTCACTACTTTGAATATTATATTAAGAAAAATGTCCTTAACATAGATGGTTGACTCCCATTAGTCAGGAGACTCAACCTCATATACAATTAGCTAAATCTGATTAGGTTGGAGACTCGATTCTAGTAATCAGCGTAGAATACTATGTTCTCACATGGATCTACGAACTACCATCCGTTGAAATCCACCACGATCAATCGATCCTCACACAACTACGATTGGAATATCCAACTACCATTGGATTGATAAATTATGCCTTTAAATGAAACTTCACAATCATTGCTCCACATCCATGAAGTCACTTCTCCTCTCATCTATGTGGACCTCATTTCATCTATTTTCAAACTAGATCCCAAGACTTTCTTCTCAAATTGATTCAACGCTGCAATATGACCTCTAGTAGCAATACAATCTCATCAAATAAAAAATCACCACAATCATATGCTTTCACAAAAGAAAATAGTGGCCATAATCCATCCAACAAAAAATGAATAAAGTCACCAACACCTAAAACAAAACTCATAACAAACCCTCATAGAAAATACAAATGCCACATAATACAATCAACAACATAACACACTATGGATATGTGTCAAATGCATCAACAACTCCTGCAAAAATAAATGTGAGAGTCACAACATAGATCTATACCAAGCTCTCAATCTTTATCAACAATAGGCTTTGCAAATCTGATCTAAAATCTAAAATTATGAACCAATATTATGCTTCA
Source organism: Pinus albicaulis (assembly GCA_034641835.2). NCBI lineage: Eukaryota > Viridiplantae > Streptophyta > Pinopsida > Pinales > Pinaceae > Pinus > Pinus albicaulis. Next base: position 550,962,966 of record CM076571.1, read on the forward strand.
AAAAATATATTTTCTCATTCTGTAGCCATTAACACTCATACATTGAAGCATATATGCTCTCCAATACTCTATGCAGCCTTCTCTTACACATATACATTCGCCATCAACCATAACTCAGCTCCAAAGTGAAGTATATAAAACACGGAGGGTGAAATTGACCTTTGGGATGGGATCAAAGGTGCAGAAATTGGACCAAATCAATCCACTAACATCACTACTTTTGCACTAAAGGTGTTCAAATGATTGGAGGACCTTTTCAAACCATTCTTGACCATTACAACTTATTTTAGAAGCATCTTGGAATTTCCTTATCAATTTTCATCTAATTTACGCGAGGAATGAAGAGAAATTTTAATAAAAAACCTCAGTCGCATGCACAACACTGGCTAAAATTGATTGGAGCCTTTAGTTGCTTACATAGGTCTGTCTCCTAGTGAATGGTACCTTTCAGTCACATGGATAAGCTTCCATGGGAGTGACTGGGCCATAGCATAAGGAAAAACCATAAGTCCTCAACTTAGAACCTCTGCCACCTATCATATCCTCTTCTTCAGCTCTTGTACAAGCCTCCAATCCTCTGTCAAGCTTAGCAACACCTCAACAAGTGGATAAAAAAAGTCTCCTGGGTGTCACTTCCAAGTTGACCTTAAATTTCGACAGACAAGGTTGGAAAGAGTTCCGTAAAGTCCTCCACTTTCCAACAAACTATCGCCATCAAAGCACCACACTACTGCAACAATTCATAAGCATACTATAAATATCATCAACATGACGCACATCTCCATCACATGTAGCAACAACCTCTACCTATATTAGCATCAACAATGCCTCTAGTCAATGCATAACAAGGCATCGACTCAATGCACATGCCAACACATGCCAACACAAGACAACTCAAAGCAACACCTCCATGAATACCATACTTCCATGAGGATGCATCAACATACCAATGTCATCATCCGACCATCATCAAAAGGCTGAAATCAAGAGTTGACATCAATGCCAACATAACCATATCAATGCCATCTCAACCAGTTGCAGCCATGCTATAAGAATGGCATCCAATAATCAGCTAGTCTACATAGGGTTGAAATCAATTCCAACATAAGCTAGCTTCCATCATGAACCAATACCAACATCATCTAGTTGGAGCCATGCACAACATGCTGCCAAGATAGATCTAATCAATACGCGTTCTCCACGGAAAAATAGCTTCGTTACTTTGTTCCCCAAAAATGGTGCCAAATGTTGTATTGTTTCTCGAAGGTAGTTGTTGGCTGTAAAATTACGTCGAGAAACCAACTCAACCAATATTTAGGTTCAAGTTAGCCCTTGAACCAGAGGGGGCTCCCTCAAGTGTTACGAGGATTTAATGTTGTTAATTGTCATTGAACAACAACCTACCAAACATAATGGCTAGATATAGAGGTTTGTTTATAGGTGGTTGTTGATGAGTCAAAGATCCATGCTTAAAAAATAAGGTATTCTCTTGCAGAGGCTTGATCAAACTGCCAACATTCAGCTATGATAGAAAAAAATAGCTTCAAAGGTTTTAATGGAGGGATGGAGGAGAAATGTAACAACTGAATATCCTTCCTCGATGTCTAATTATCTAACTAAGAACAAAAACATGTAGAAGAATCTCTAAAGTGAACAAAAATACATTTAAACATAGCATAGAAGAAACAATCTAATGATTTTTGGCTGACTACTTAAACATACTATTCAATTAATTACTCACTAGACAAAATAAAATTGCAAAGGGACATCAGGGAGGCTGATACTCAACCTAGCCCTTCCCAATGTCCTATACTAACTCAAATATATGCAGAAAATATCATGCAATTAATAGAAACAATGACATGTACATAAGTTCTATCAATAAACTGAAGCTAGAAACCCTTGAATTAAAACTTTGTAATATGAGGTTTTACAAAAATATGATCTTCTTTCTCGGCTCAAAAGAAAACCCTTTTACATTCAAAATCAAATAATATAGAGATATTACAACTTCTGAAGCTGTTACAAGCATTCATGGATAAAATTATAATAATATACTTAAAAAAAAACAATCTCTGAATAACTACACGAAATTCGAAGTTGTTTCAAAATTCTCTGCCTTAAAATACGGGTAAGATTGTCTGTTGTTCTTCCTCCTTCATATGCTAAAATCATGTCCATTGCTGGAGTATAAGAGTCAAATAAATTATATATGGAGCCAAATTTTATTTAATATATATTAAATATTATTCTCAATCCCAATGTATAAATCTATGGCTAAAATTAATTGTTAAACACCATGTTGAAGCACACACATGGTGTATGAGGAAGATACACACACACACAAGAGACTCAACACACAATGAAAGATAAGCGTGAGGCTTTCTTATTTTCCATTATACAAAGATGTACATTTATAGTACAATGGTGTGACTCTTGGTTTCATATTCCAAGGTCACTTGGACTCCATTGTGACTTTTCGCATTCCACACCTACCCATGTAGGATTAGGTGTTCCAACATCCCCCCTTAATCCGAAGGGGTATGTGTGAGTCCAAGAAAAGAGTTGTAATAAAAATCTGCAAAGTATACATGGTAGCACTTGGCTGAATCAACTCTCTGAAATGTTGGAAAAAGAGGTGGTTTTAGGATGACCACAAACACTGGAACGCAAAACATGTTGCAGTTCCCGGAACTCTTCCAAAACTGGCAAGAAGCTGAAGGCTTCTGCTAGAGGAATTGTCCCTCATATAAAAGGGAGACCTTCGACCTAAAAGAAGGGAGGTCTACGACCTGTGGTGGTTTTAGGTTGTCCACCAACCAAAGATGATGGTTTTAGGTTATCCACCAACCGAAAATGATGGTTTTAGGTTATCCACCAACCGAAGGTATGCTCATGGGCATCCGTATCTCTGGCTACATCTCTGAATCCAGAATGACGAATTGTGGCTCGGGCTCGCTTGAACTGCTGGCTACAACTCTGAACATGGAATGAGAGATTGTGGCTCAGGCTCGCTTGATCTGTCGTCGAAACTTGTACATGACCACCATTTTCCCCCTGTCAGGGACAAGGTGAGATGATGGCGAAAACTCAACTGCAAGTTTGCTCAATATCTGTGAACAAGTTCTAACATGCGACTTAAACATCTTCTTGGCTGCTGATGCCCATTGCCAAGAAGCGATCCATCCAAGATGAATCTTGGTTCTTGCAGGAGGCTTGTGTCTGAAGCATCTGTCTGAAGAATGGGTGTGCCGACCACAGTGCTTGCATGGATGAAGATCAAAACAGTGATCTTTCATATGGCCAACTCGATCACAATGTTGGCATTTTTCAATCTGTTGTGGAAGTGGAACAGGATCTGGAACAACTGCAGGTAAACTGTCATACAAGAATTCGGCACTTTGAAATTTGATAGGCTTTGTGTAGTCTGGAATATGAAAGGACACATCCTTGTCATATCCAAGACCAGTTCGGTGCTTGTTGTGGACAAGCTCTTCCCAAGGTCTGATGATGGGTTTAGGAAGTGCACGTTGAACTGCTGCATCTGCATGTACATCTGCTCTAGTACAAGGAATTGAATGTGAATCATCTGCAACTTTACTGACTTTATTTTGATGAGAGTCCTTCACAATCTTCTGAACAGAAACAGGTTCAGAATGGTGACTCTTTTGCTGAGGTTCGTCTTTTTGGAGTTGAGATTCCAACTGCAAAAACTCAATCTTCTCATGTGCATCTAGCAAACAAATTTGAATTTTACAAAGAGCATCCTTGCTCATTTTTATCATATCATCAACATTGGAATGAATGAGGTTATTCAACAACTCTAATGCCTCATTGATTTTGGCCATTTTCAACAACTTAGGCTCAAAAAATGAAAGGGTGTCGGCTACAACCGAAAACGCACCCGTTTACAATGTGATGCAACAAGAAATACAAATGACTCAAAAAATTCTCAAAGTACAAAGTGTGCTCCTCAAATGACGGAGGGCAATCAATAATCCAACAACTCAAATTCACTGATTCCAACTATGAATGAAGAGGCAAATTCCACTCAAAATACAATGTTAGCTCAATACATATCTCTGCAAAATATGTGCAGCTGAAAACACTATGCAAGAGGCCTTTAAGGCAGCTGAAATTTCTTCAAAGCGTTGTTTTCAATGATGGCAAACTTGTCTTCAAATGTCAATTTCTTCAAAAAATCACTCTCTTATATATGCCACAAATCATAAAATATCAAATCTGCAATTTTCTCTATGTCATTTCATCATTCACTGCTGTTCATTTCTTCACATGACAATTTCTTCAATTCTACTGTTCATAGCTCTTTCCTTCCTCTCTCTCTCTGCTGTTTTTTTTTTTTTTAAAGATTAATTAAAAAAAATAGATTAATTAAAAAAAATTATGGGAAAGGGATTATAATAGAAATGAAAGGAAATTCATTAAAAGTAATGGAAAAAGAAATATTTATTGAAATGGGAGGGGAGGGAAATTTAAAAATGGTGGGGAGGGGGCGGAATTTTAAATGGTGGGAATTTAAAAATTTAGCTGGGCAAATCGATGGGAAGGGGCGGAATTGAATGGGAGCGGTATATATAAGGGCGAGGGGGTGGTATTTAAAAACACAAAATTAAAAATTAAAAAAAAATTGAAATGGGAGGCCAAAAGGCCGTGGCAAAGGGGAGGAGGGTCGAGTGCAAAGGGGCGGGGGTTTGGTGAGAGTTTGCAGGGAGGAATGGAGGGCGGATGCCTAAAGAGCAGTGCGTATAACAGTGAAGGGAGGTGCCGTGGGAGTTAAGATTTGGGTAAATCAATAGGGGAGGCAGCATATGATAGTGGAAGGCGTAAGGGAAGACATGAGCGTTAATGCATAGTGAGGCCGTGAAGAAGAGGCTTAGGCGTAACGAGGGAGAGCTCATGGTAAGGGAGGGCGGAGTGTTGAATGGAGACGACGTATTGTAAGTGAGAGCCGCAGGTAGATGTATGGGGAAGGGCGTGGTCTGAGTTGTGAGAAATCGATTCAAAGGTGAGGGTAGCGGTGTTGAGAGGGAATATTATTATTAAAAATTCAGAGGTCGAATGGGCAGTTGGGCCGTAGAGAGTTGAGGAGGGTGGATTTTGATAAGGGATGTGAGTTAAGGGGGTGCCGTGGAGCGATAAGGGGGCCTTGGGCAGAGTATTGCAGAGAGGTGTGAGCATTGAAGCGGCGCTGTTGAGTGGTTTGATTAAGAGGCAGCACTGTGGTAGAGGGTATGGCAGAGAGGTTTGATGCGTAGGAGCGTAGTGAGGCAGCGTAGATGTGTAGTGCAGAAGTAGTGAGGGCGTAGATGTGTAGTGCAGATGGTAGAGGGGCCGAAAGGCCAAGGGCTGAGTAGGCGGTTGTTGCAGAATTATTATTTTTATTTTTATTTTTTATTTTATTATTTTTTAAATATAACAGCAGAGAGCAGAGCAGGAATTCCACTTAAAACCAGCAGCGGATTTTTCTAAATACACAGTGAAATAAATTGCAGGAACTTGTAGACTTGCAAAAATTATTTTTCCAGCAACAGAGAAACACAGTCCAGAAACTCAGAAATTTTCAATTCAAAAACCCAGCATTTTTCTTCAAGAAATTGCAGAGGGCCATATAGTAGCAAAAAATTGCAGGGTGATGAAATCTTCAGCGAAACTCAGAATTCTTTTCCATTAAAAACCAGAAACTTCTTCTTCAGAAACCCAGTTTAAAACACTATTCCAACAGCTCTTTAAAAGCAGAATTAAAGGCAGAAATTGCAGAGAAAAATTAGAATGAAAACCTTCAGATGGGCACAGCTGCTTCTCTTCAAAACCAATGCTGAATGGGGCAAATTTTCTGAATTCTGCTCCTTCTTCTGAATGCTGCTCCTTCTCCAAAACCACTTTCTGAATGTGGCAAAAAGACTGCTACAAACACTTGAGTGCTGCAAAAAAACCAACAATTTTTGCAGATATGCATAGGCCATAAACACAAATGGCTCACTCAAAGTGGAGCAGGGCCAGCAATCGCCCGCTCTGATACCATGTTAAACACCATGTTGAAGCACACACATGGTGTATGAGAGAAGAATGCACACACACAAGAGACTCAACACAATGAAGGATAAGCGTGAGGCTTTCTTATTTTCCATTATACAAAGATGTACATTTATAGTACAATGGTGTGACTCTTGGTTTCATATTCCAAGGTCACTTGGACTCCATTGTGACTTTTCATATTCCACACCTACCCATGGAGGATTAGGTGTTCCAACATTAATTATGGGGGGTTTTCCAACCAACATTTAAGGAAGGGGGTGTTCTTCATTTTACTGATTATTATGTGGCATCCTCTCATGAATTGTGGTGCCCCCCCTCCATGGTTGAAGGGGGTGTTCCTCATTTTACTGATTATTACATGACATCCTCTCATGAATTATGGAGCCCCCCCTCCATGGTTTTCAAAACAACTAGGGGGTCCACAATCCACTTTCTTTGTTGCACATGGTTTAATAAAAATAATATGTTATCGCCCCGCTTAAATTTTGGTGGCCTATAGAAAAGTTAGTGAGTGGGACTTTTTTTTAACTATGACTTTTGCATAATTAATTTCTTAACTTTTAATTTATATTAATGACTCTCTCTCTCTCTCTCTCTCTCTCTCTCTCTCTCTCTCTCTCTCGATATATATATATATATATATATATATATATATATATATATATATATATATATATATAATTTGTTTATATTTCTTCATTTAATTAATCTACTTTAATTAATTATGTTTTATTATCTAGTTAATAATTAACATGATCATTATATACATATATTCATTGATTTCTTTTTATTTTTATTTTATATTTGATATTTTATTTGAAATTTGGATTGAAATTTAGTGTATAAAATGGCTTACGTTACAAGGTTAATGAGCTAAGGTCAACAATTTAAACTATAACATTTGGCCTAGAAAATGTCACAATAGAAGAAACAACACTTGATCTCATGGTTAAATGTGCTAGCTATAGAACCTTTTTATGTATTCCATGGTTGTGGGATAGAGATCGATACATCAACTAGATACATTAACTAGCCCAATTCTTTTTACCACTCCATGTAGCATGATAGATAGAACTCGATCTGTGGACCAATTCTCCTCCTTTTCATGCAGATAAATTATTCCCCTCCACTAGGGTTTCTGTGCAGAAAGGATCTCTACTCAATCATTATTCAAATTTAATGAGTTTCCTCCACACGATGCTTGCTCTAGTTTGGGTTTTCATGGCATTCAACAAATTATTGAATATATCTTTTACAAATATTTGGTGATGGTCTTAAACTGCATTAGAACTATGCTCTTAGCTATGATACCACTTGTTAGGATTAGAAACAATCCCATAGAAATAATGATGATAATCACACATATGGTATGAATATAAATAAACCATGGTTTACCTGGAAAACCTCATCCAAGGAAAAAGTAGCCAAGAATCATTAGAGAAAATTTCAGACTAAAAGTGGCCTCCTAAGGAAAAATAGTAAAATAATAGTTATGAATTTTGGAGGGTGTTAGCGTAAGAAGTCACTCCTTGACTGCAAAAGGAGTAAGCCTTACACATCATAGTTCATTTCAAATTTTAAAAGGTTTTTTGAGTGGTGGGAAGGCTTCTCAAAGATTTTGAAATGATTTTTTTAGATTCTTTAAAATTTCTTGCATTTGGCAAGTTGTGGCAAGTACAAATTGTATGGGTAAATTAGTAGTACAGGGAGAAAAGTGTAAAAAATGGAGAAGATGGATAGCTATTACCTATTCTAGGAAATATTCCTATCCTAAATCAGTCACACAACTATAATGATAACTCTTTACACAAACTCTATTTATGTAAAGTAAACAACATTCAGAAAATAGATTTCATGTATAAAGTATTCCACAAATCCTTTATGAAATCTTCACTAACATGTTCTATAACACATATATGATTTGCAGAAAGCAGAAAGAAGATAATTTACTGTTAAATCCTTTAACAACTTCTCACTCACACCTTACTAATTAATGCAATTCATATTTTAGAAGAAATTAACAAAGAAAGGAGACACACCATAAATTATATGGTCCTTGAGTCACAAATCCTTCAGCATGAAGTAAAAAAGGTTTTTTTTATTATATTCAGTCTTCAGGTAGACCAACACACAACCTGGAAATGGTGTTTACAAATGGTATATATAGCAAGAGAGACACCAATTCCATCTCTTATAAAAAGAAGGAAACATTACTCCTAACACTACATAGGTTTCAAAAGACATTACAACCATATCCCATCTAAATCTAATAGAAAGGACAGATGTAAAAGAAAGGAGAGAAGAAATCTAGGCTAAAATGCTAAGTGTGCTGTCATGTTGCCCCTTTTTCTGTTGATTTGTCTCCTTGTGTCTTTGGTATTTAAATAACCATGTTTCTCCATTTAATAAGACCTCCAACAACCTCATAACCACCTTTCACCCTCACTTGTTATATCCATTTGGTTATGTGTTCTTATCCTTACTTAACTAGCTCGAAACATTTGCTGACAAGTGTCAAAATTTAGTTAAAACAGGTGCTACCGGAAATTCCGGTAAAAACCTTTAACTGCGCAAAAACTAGAATGCTATTGGAATTTACGGTAGCACTCTATTTATTTTTCAAAAATACACAAAAAAATGTTGAAAATCGTGTGTAAAATTATATTCCTTGACATCTAAGCTGCTGTTCAAAATTGTGACTGATAAGAAAAAATGTGTTTGTATCAAAAAACCTTTTTACCTTCCTTATATGTTGGTTGCAGCTTCAACAAGCTTATGCAAGTCTATTTTGTTGTCAGCAGCTGATCTGGATGTGGTTTTTCTTGTGGCTTCTTCCTTGACAGTGGCTTTCTCCTCCTTATAACTCTTTTATATCTTTCTTCTCTTTGAGGGCTTTGAGTGCAGCTCTGAAGGGGTTCTGTTTTTGTTTTTATTCATGGATTTCTCTGTCTTTGACCCTTCAGGTTTACCTTCTATATCAATGACCTCTATCATTAGGCTCTGATTGTGTAGAGCCTTGGATTTAAGCCTAAAATTGTTGTTGTCTCTGGTATATCTCTTTTTGGTACCAGCAACAGGTTTGACTTCTTCTTTTTTCTTGTTACCGTTGATCTCATATCCAGCATCCTTGAGGAGTTCTTTATCTGATATTGTAGGTTGATCCTCTTTTTGCATCTTCTACTAAATATGTGCTTCCAGAATTTCTAGTAGCATCTACACTTTTGGTTTATCTGCAGTTGCAAAACTTCCTCCTCAGGCTCTGGTGTAGACGCTAGGAAAAGGAGGAACAAGGGGCACCATTTTCATAGATTTGGGTATACTTGCTGAGGAACTCTCTCCTTTTTCCAACTTTCTCTTAGCCTTAACTGTAGAAAAATTTTCTCTCTTACACTTGGCCTTCTTATGGATATTTTATTTTTTGGCCTTTCTCTTTGTTCTTCTTTTTCAGGCTGAGGGTGTGGTTGTCAAAGTGGAGGTGTAGGTGCAGGTTGGCCTTCCCTGTAAAACAAAAATTAATCCCAAGTTAGATTTATCTTCCCTAACTCTTCTTCAACTAGAACCTTGATTAGAGCTAGATGATACAAGCTATACTCTGAAACAGAAGTGTGACTTTGGACCCTTGCTGACATTTTTATCAGACTCTTCAACAAGAAGTATGGTAGATTTAATGTCTTCATACCTGCAACATGAAAAAGAAACCTCATGTGATAGAGGAACAAAATTGTATACCTCCTTTCACAAGTGAGGTATATCTTGACAAGCTTAACAAATTCTGCCCAGTCATTGTTAAGATAGCTGCTTGGAATTCCCTTGGCCCAATTTGGATCTTTGTGTGCATCATTGGGGAAACTATTGAGGTCTCTTCTTGTGATAACTTGACCTTTACTATAGTTATTCAGATATTGTTTTCATTTTTAGTATATTGTTATAATTGTATCCATGAATACTTGTAACAGCTTCACAAGTTGTAATATATATATATATATATATATATATATATATATTATTTGATTTTCAATGTAAAAAGGTTTGCTTTTGAGCCGAGAAGGCCTCATATTTTTGTAAAGCCTCATATTACAAAGTTTTAATTCAAGGGTTTCTAGCTTCAGTTTAATCATAGAACTTCTGTACATGTCATTGTTTCTATTAATTTCATAATATTTTTTGCATATATTTGAGTTAGTATAGGACATTGGGAAGGGCTAGGCTAAGTATCAGCCTCCCTGATGTCCCTCTACAATGCTATTTTTTCTAGTGAGTAATTAAATGAACAATCTGTTTAATTAGATTGTTGCTTCTATGCTATGCTTAGATGTATTTTTGTTCACTTTAGAGATTCTTCTACACGTTTTTGTTCTTAGTTAGATAATTAGACATCGAGGAAAGATATTCAATTGTTGGATTTATCCTCCATTCCTCCATTAAAACCTTTGAAGCTGTTTTTGTTTATCATAGCTGAATGTTGGCACTTTGATCAGGCCTCTACAAGAGAGTATTTTATTTTTTAAGCATGGATTTTTTACTCATCAACAACCACATATAAAACAAACATCTACATCTATCCATTATGTTTTTTAGGTTGTTGTTCAATGAAAATTAACAACATTAAATCCCTGTAACACTTGAGGGAGCCCCCTCTGGTTCAAGGGCTAGCTTGAACCTTAACATTGGTTGAGTTGGTTTCTCGACGTAATTTTATAGGCAAGAACTTCCTTTGAGAAACAATACAAATTTTAGCGCCATTTTCGGGGAGAAAAGTAACGAAGCTATTTTTCTGTGGAGAACGCTTATTGATTAGATCTATGTTGGCACTATGTTGTGCATGGTTCCAACTAGATGATGTTGGTATTGGTTCATGATGGAAGCTAGCTTATGTTGGAATTGATGTCAACCCTATGTAGACTAGCTGATGATTGGATTCCATTCTTATAGCATGGTTGCAACTGGTTGAGTTGGCATTGATATGGTTATGTTGGAATTGATGTCAACTCTTGATGTCAGCCTTTTGATGATGGTCGAATAATGACATTGGTATGTTGATGGATCCTCATGGAAGTATGGTATTCATGGAGGTGTTTCTTTGAGTTGTCTTGTGTTGGCATGTGTTGGAATTTGCATTGAGTTGTCTTGTGTTGGCATGTGTTGGCATGTCAATTCAGTTGATGCCTTGTTATGCATTGACTAGAGGCATTACTGATGCTACTATAGATAGAGGTTGTTGCTACATGTGATGGAGATGTGCTTTATGTTGATGATATTTATAGGATGCTTATGACTTGTTGCATTAGTGTGATGCTTTGATGGCGATGTTGTATAGGTGCTACAGGGTATGTGAGAGATTTTGAAGCTTGTGCATATGTTTGTTGGAGAGTGGAGGACTTTATGTAACTCTTTCCAACCTTGTCTATTGGCATTTAAGGTCAACTTGGAAGTGACACTTGGGATACTTTTTTTATCCACTTGCTGAGGTGCTGCTAAGCTTGACATAGGATTGGAGGCTTGTATAGGAGTTGAAGAAGAGGATCTGATAGGTGGCAGAGGTTTTAAGCTGAGGACTTATGGTTTTTCCTTATGCTCTGGAACAGTCACTCCCATGGAAGCTTGTCCATGAACCTGAAAGGTTCCATTCACTGGGAGAGAAACCTATGTAAGCAACTAAAGGCTCCAGTTGAGTTTAGCCAGTGTTGTGCATGTGACTGAGGTCTTTTATGAAAATTTCTCTGCGGTCCTTGTGTAAATTAGATGGAAATTGATAAGGAAATTCCTAGATACTTCTAAAATAAGTTTTAATGGTCAATAATGGTTTCAAAAGGTCCTCCAATGATGTGAACACCTTTAGTGAAAAAGTAGTGATGTTAGTGGATTGATTTGGTCCAATTTCTACACCTTTGATCCCATCCCAAATGTCAATTTCGCCCTCCATGTTTTATATACTTCACTTTGGAGTTGCGTTATGGTTGATGGTGAGTGAATGCATGTAAGAGAATGAAGCATAGAGTATTATAGAGCATATATGCTTCAATGTATGAGTGTTAATGGCTAAAAAATGAGAAAATATATTTTTTGAAGCATAGTATTGGTTCATAATTTTAGATTTTAGATTAGATTTGCAAAGAGTTGTTGATAAAGATGGAGAGTTTGGTATAGATACATGTTGTGACTCTCACATTTATTTTTGCAGGAGTTGTTAATGCATTTGGCACATATCCATAGTGTGTTATGTTGTTGACTGTATTATGTGGCATTTGTATTTTTGTGTGAGGGTTTGTTATGAGTTTTGTTTTAGGTGTTGGTGACTTTGTTCATTTTTTGTTGGATGGATTATGGCCACCATTTTCTTGTGTGAAAGCATATGATTGTGGTGATTTTTTATTTGATGAGATTGTATTGCTACTAGAGGTCGTATTGCAGGGTTGAATCAAGTTGAGCAGAAAGTCTTGGGATTTAGTTTGAAAATTGATGAAATGATGTCCACATAGATGAGAGGAGAAGTAGCTTCATGGATGTGGAGTAGTGATTTTGAAGTTTCATTTAAAGGCATAATTTATCAATCCAATGGTAGTTGTATAGTCCAATCGTATTTGTGCGAGGATCGATTGATCGTGGTGGATTTCAACAGATGGTAGTTTGTAGATCCATGTGAGAACATGGTATTCTAAGATGATTAATAGAATCAAGTCTCCAGGCTGATCAAATTCAGCTAATTATACATGAGGTCGAGTCTCCTGACTAATGGGAGTCAATCATCTATGTTAAGGACATTTTTCTTAATATAATATTCAAAGCAGTGAAACAACAACAAGTGTGGTTTTTTGGACTGTGAAGGGCTTTCCACTAGATATATTATGTGTCATGTGTTGATACTTTCTTGTATTCTTGTCCAAGATTGTGCTGGACCCACCAACATTCAAGGGATCTCGCTGATATGAAGACCCAAGTAGACCTCACACCATTTGGTGTAGGATTCCCATTCGGAACTATGACCAGATTGTCAATGTAGTGGATGTTAATGATATGCCTTGGATGCAATAACACATAGAGTGATGTATGGTGACTTTCGTGAGAGCAAGTGTGTGAGCCTACAATGAGTCAAGTGCAATTCATGAAGGGAAAATGAGTGAGCCCCTTGGAATCCTATAATAGTACGCATCTTGAAAGAGACACATGAGCATAAAGACATTACAAGCTAATATGTGAAATAGTTCACAAGTTAGTAGTGATGAAATAATAAAAGAACACGCATTTAAAAAGATTCATACCAATCCAAACAAAATAGTTCAAAATCATTAGCGTAAGTTAAATAACATAAATCAACAAGAATAATCCTACTATATCCACAACATATGCATGAAAACGTGCCGACTCTAAGCTTTTATTAAAGTGAAATTTTCAATCATACACATACCATTGACGGACCACTAGCCATAATAGTGGAACGTGAAGTCAACATCACCTACTTCTCCAAAGAAAAATACTCCCTCTATGCTATGGAAAATCGAAGGTTCTCACAAAAATCCCAAGTTCTTGATTCTAAGCCTAAGCCTAACCAAAATCTTGGCTCCCAAAATTCCTTTACATGTGTTATGAGGATGTATTTATAAAAAAAGCGGGGTGACTCTTCACATTCCCCTTTGTGACTCTTGGAATTCCATCATGACTCTTCAACTTCTTTACAAATGACTATTCAATTAGATTGTATCATGAATCTTCACATTCCACAATTGAAACTTGGAATTTCACTTACAAATTATTTACAAAATAATATTACAATTACACTCATACCCATATAAGAAAAAATATGGTAGAGACAACTTGATAGCCTAACAAGACAAAACACTATCATTCTTGAGTTTGGGGTAAAATATAGCTTAGCAACTTCCAATTGATGTCTTTCGGTCACATATCGGTGACAAGCTTGGTACTATGTGATGAAATCCCAAAATTGTACAATGGTGTCTAGATGGAAGCAGAATCTTGCCTCCATAACATCTGATTACAATGATTTGGAACCAATTTGAGCTTCCTTTTGGAGCAGGAACAACATTGTTCTCACTTGGGCAGGGCCACCGATGTATTTTTGCATATTCTACCTATTCAACTCCAAATATTCCTTGGTGGCAATTTGTCTAAGCTCATCCAAGCATTCTTCGATCTCCCACCTGACTTGATTCTTGGGTTTGGCTTTTGTGAGTGACCCAACTGATTTGAACATGTGTGTGTTCACCAACAAATCCAAACTGTTGTATAATCATACATATGCAGCCTGAATTCTACCAATGAACGAGGTGAGATACTTGTTGTTTTGAATCTGCATCTGAACTCTTTCTTTCTCCAGCTCTGCCTATTGCTTGTTTTTCTTTCCCAAGCCAAGAGGTGCACCTTTGTATCGCATTTACCATTCATGCATTGCAACGACGACATCTTGTACATTCATGAGAGATTTTTCAAAGTCTTTACATTTCTGCTGCAAGCCATGCAAGTGGACAGCTACCTTATGTACGGTAACAAGCTCCTCATGGAGGTTCTACATGGTCCCTCCAAGTGTCGATACTTCACCAAGTATTATTGCCCTCATCTCTTCTAGATGGATGTGTGTACAAGTTGTGTTATGAGTTGCTGCGTGGAGCTATTCTACCTATTTCCTAACAACTTGTAAGTTTTGTGCCAATTTCTTATTCTTAGTCATCAAATATTGAGTGTTTGACCTTACTGCACTTGCGAAGTCCTAGTTGGAAGTAGAAATGGCATCGGGATCCTTTTCGGTGTTTACCACTATCACCCTTTCTCTAATGAATGCAGGCGATGCAAGGTCATCTGGAAAATGATTCTTTCGTGCTTGTACAATATTCGTCTGAGGTTCATTATAGGAAATATTGTAAATTTCCATACCCAAATCATCATTAAAAGGAACAACCTCCTCTTCCATGTCTGGAGCTAGCCCTACTATTGGAGGTGGTGAAGATTGAATGGTGACTTGGTGTGTACTTGGAATCAGGTCAACATCCTAATTCTGCAACTCTTGTTCTGCCTCCATGTCATCGATCTCTATCAATTCTTTAATCTACTAAGCAAGCTCCTGGTCCTACATCGGTCCGCTCTCCTCCTCGGTTGGTTGTCGGTTATGTTCTTTCTCTTCATCTTGCTTCTGTGTTGTTTCTTTTTCTTTTGTGCCTCACCTCACTTCTTCTTCCTCCTTCTGCTTCTCTTCTTGTTTTTTCTTCTTCTTTTCTTCCTCCAATCTCCTATGTTCTTCCCTCTTCCTCCGTTCTGCTCTCTGCATCCTATGTTTCCTCTTTTCCTTTTCTACTAAATTCGCTTTCAAGATCATCCAAGATCAATGTGGTTAGAATGGTTAACCAGGGTCGATGATGGTTGACCATGATCAACCATGGTCAATCCATTGTCAATGATGGTCAACTATTGTCAACCAAGATCAATCATGATCAACTAAGCACAATTAAGATCAACATAGTTAGAATGGTCAAACATGGTTAACCAAGGTCAACCCTTGTTAACCATGGTCACCCATGATGAACCATAATGGTCAATCAATATCTACATGGTTATAATGATTGAACATGGTTAACCAAGATCAAATATGGTCAATCGAGATCAATCGTGATCAACGAAAGTCAACCACGGTCAAGTAAAGTCAACTAACATCGACATGGTTAGAATGGTTGAACATGGTAAACTAAGGTCAACCATGGTGAACCATGATCAACCACAATATTCAATCAAGATCTCTATGGTTAAAAAGGTCAAACATGATGAACCAAGATCAACCATGGTCAACCAGGATCAACTATTGTTTACCACAGACCATAATGGTCAATCAAGATTTATATGGTTTGAATGGTTAAACATGATCAACGAAGGTCTTTATGGTTGAATATGGTCAATTAAGGTCTCTATGGTCAACCATGATCAATAATGGTCCACCACGATCAACCATGGTTAACCATTTCCAACCATGGTCAACCATTGTCAATGAGAATATCCGAGCATCAACCATTGTCAACCATGGTCAACCATTATCAACTATGGTTGAAAATGGTCAAACATGATTAACCATGGTTTAACGTTTTCAACCATGACCAACTGTGGTCAACCATGATCAAGGTCTCTATGGTTAATTATGGTCAACCATGATCAAGCATGGTCATCTTTGGTTAACCATATTCAACCTAGAACATTCCCTGTTCTACTGACTCCTAATGGTCTACCATTGTTAAAATGGTCAAACATGGTCAACCAAGGTCTCAATGATTGAATATGGTCAACCATAATGGGTAATCAAGTTAACTGTGATTGAAACATTGTCAACAATGGTCAACCCTCTTCAATAATGGTCAAACCCATTAACCATCTCAGCTATTAATGTAACCATTTTTGTAACATTAGCATTAACATTAATATAAGCTTGAATAGGGCTAATCTCATCAACATTGATCACCCTCATTACAACTGGTCAACCATGGTCAATGAATCCAACCCATGCAGGTCATATATAACTAGCACAACCATATTTACTAATGTGGCTGATATATGTCAATTAGAGACATTTTCCACTTTTTATAAGCCAATCAATGTATGAAAATGACACTTATCAGCATATAGCAACCACATTAACAAATATGGTTGATAATTTAGCGTTTATTAAGTTGTGGATTAGATTTTGGATACACTCGGTGGTCAAGGGGAGTTTTGCATTTAGATCGGTCAATGGCTAAATAGGATCCGCTTCTGGGAGAAGAGAAGCTGTTCCTAGATCGAATATATCAAGGCAAATAACTGAAGAAATTGCAACCTGGTGACCAAGGGGAATTGCACTTGGTACTGCATCCATGCGCGGGACCTGATCAACACCTGAAACGACTCTTGGCACTTGCTTGGATGCCTTTGTTTCACGGGTATCTGGTTAAAGATCAGCCGTCATCAGGGTGACGTAGCCGAGCAGCTGCTCTCCCACATAGTGGTCGGTTCTCAGCTTCACGAAGTCACCGAGCAATGGTTCCAAATGGGGCAGAGGGATGGGCAACACACGACCCATCACACGCTGTTTAACCAGTGAGAGTTAGGTGGTTAAACAGGTCCTACCAAAGGCCCTGCCCTTGAAAGAATTGGATGTTGACAGAGGAACATTTACCAAAGGCCCTGCCCTTAAAAGAACATATTAGGTGTGATTATTGACGTCACGCATTGAGTGATACTTGGTTGTTTCTTCTCCAGCTGTGCTGGCAACACTAGGATGTACGGATTCAATGTCAGCATCGTACACTGAAAGCGTGCTCACAATCTACGTGTATACAGTGACGCATTGTCCGTAGCATTATTGCATGAAAGCGAACTGAGTTTATCGTATATCTCTGAAACTAATTTATTCTACCGTCAACGTTAACCGGAGTAGCTGGATCGTCAAAGGAGAGTTACTTTTGAACAAAATTTTATTTATTGAGAACCCAATCATGTATATTCTCTTCAAAATTAGAATAAAATGGAAAATGTTAAAAAAAAAATTAAGTTGTTTAACTGAAATTATCACTACTTCCTAGATTATTATGTTAACTTCGATAGTTTCATCCTTTCATCTCTATAAATACACCACCTATATGCATCACATCTCTGACGGTGCCATACAGTTAAATTTTCAACTTCGATAATTAATGCTGCCCATATAAACCAAAGAAATTTTATTGAATTGGAGATTGGGACATCTAGTAGAATTCCATGTAGATTAATGCCGGCCAATTATTCTATATTGGCTATTTTAGGGTTGACTAGTTAATTTCTTGTTTGATTCTAAGTTATTAACTTCGCTTTCCAATTAGTACATGATGGTTATATTAGGATGTAGTATTTTATTTAAATAGTTTTGAACATTACATCTGAATGGTTATAATCAAACAAAAAGGTTTGCTCTCCACCTCATCAAAAACAACAACTTCCCTATTTTTATAAAAGTAAAGAAAATCTGAATGGTTATAATCAATAAATAGGTTTGTTGTCCACCTCACCAAAAAGAACAACCAACCTATTTTGTAAATTTAAAGAAAATCTGAATGGTTATATAATCAGACAAAAGGGTTTTCTCTCCACCTCACCAAAAACAACAACCTCCCTACTTTACAAAACTAAATAAAAATCCAATCCATTTAAAAACCCCAAAGAAAGCAATATCATCTCTGTTATCTAGTTGCAGACAATCTAACATCAATTTTCTAAATGCATTCATTTTTAGTTGATCTGATTGTTGCTATTTCTCTTTGCAGCCACCCATTCAATTGTGGGAATATATTCATTTTTCAGGTCTTCTCATGGCCTTTTATATTCATTTTTCAGCTTCTCTCATGGCCTTTCATTCTTCACAAACCCTAAAAATATTGTTTTCCGTGTTTCCTTAGTAGTGGGGTTTCCTACGTGGAAGTATTGGAAGTTCCCTGGTCATTCAGCTATTGATGAAGCGCTAGTGCTTTCGTCATACACTCGTATGCAGGTAGATTCTACATTGTCAAATAACGCGATTTTTCACCAATGAAAACATTGGGAAAATTAGTGTTTATGCGCACAAATATTTGAAAAATAAATAAATCAATGCATACTATTAAAAAAATTAAAATTGATACAGCTGTAGTTTGTAAGTTGGTTAGGACACGCTTTCAAATTAATGTGAGTTTGTTAGACACGCTTTCAAATTAATGTGATATAATTTTTGTATCATCATTAAAATTTATTTTATTTTGACATAACAATGTATCATTACGATGAAGAGTTTGAGTAGGTAGTTGTATTATAAACTAGTTATTTAGTAAGATATTTTGAAGTTTTTTTAGTCTAATTTTTCTAAAATTTTGCAGGAATTTATTGAAAACAAGATTTGATGGGTAACCTTGCACAATCTAAATACTTTCGGAGTTTTTTAGAGTGCTGAATCCATATAAAGTTAAAAAATCATTTTAAATAATACCTTAGATTTCTTCACCAGAAACAAAAAGTCACATTAAAAGCAACTCCTATTATAAATGCTAGATTATCATTGTCCTTTTTCAAAACACAAGTTTAAATGGAATATCTGATTATTATAAAAAAAAATAGTAATGGGTGTATTTATATATATTAAAAAAAATAAAAATTTATTTGGATGAGAAGGGCTGTTCAATTTAGTAGAGAAAAGATGTTATAATGTGATATATTTTATATTATGCGAACAATTTTACTTTATCCAATTATATAAAAATAAAATAAATACAAAATAAAATAAAAATTATAATAAAATTATAATTAATTATAATATATTAATAATAATAATAAATATTTCATATATGGATTATGGTATATATTAAGTGAATCTATTTAAGTGAATCTAAATCATATTAATTTATTATGGTTAAAAGTTTTTAATATTTATTATTTTACATAATAAAATTTAAAAAATATTATAATAATAAAATATTCAATATAAATATAAATAAAATTTATTTTTAAATAAATAAATAATTTTTAAATACTAAAATCCTCAAACATATAAATAATTAAATTAAAATAATTTGAATTATAAATAAATAAATGAATGTATTCAATAATTATAAACAATCATTAAAAACTATTATAATAATAAAATATTCCATATAAATATAAATCAAACTTATTTTTAAATAAATAAATAAATTTTTTAAATACTAAAACCCCCCAAACATATAAATAATTAAATTAAAATAATTTGATTTATAAATAAATAAATAAATGTATTAATAATTATAAACCATCATTTTAAAATTTGAATTTATAATTCAGACCATGAGTTTGATAATCATTTTTACGCTCTTTACTCCCATTGGGTGCATGTGCTCTGGTGATATATGAACGCAAATTATTGACTTCACAATATCACATCCCCGACGAGCCTTATCTACTTTGCTGTCTGGTGGTATACAGTTTTTTCATTTTGAATTGGCCCCAAATTGTATGATATCAATCACAGAATTAGATGCTGTATAATAATGTAGATATTGACCGCCCACAGGAAGTCATAGTTATCAATTAAAAACTACATATCAAATGCTTCAAATATATTCGTATTCATACCGTAACCAGCGAATAAAACCACGCATTCAATTTCCAAATAGATTGCTGGTATTTGTTTATTCATATTAATGTGGGGGTGATTTCATTGAGCATTGATATGCTAGAGATTGAACTCGGACGTACTCTTCATAATAAAATTTAGTATTAATTTTATTTATAAATATGATTTTATTAATATTATATTAATATTATTGAAAAAGTTATAACAAAAATTTATATAGAAATTATAAAAATATTTTATTTAAAAGAAAGAATTAAAAAAACATAATTATTAATAATGAATAGGATGTATTCTCAAAGTAATAAGTAGAAATTAATTAAAATTATACAGTTATAATAATTAAAATATTGGTAGGTATCAATACATAATAAGTATTAAAACAATTTATTTTAGTTACATTAATTATATTACAATTTTATTTAAAAATATTATTAATAATAATAATAATAATAATAATAATAATATTATTATTTTATTTAAAAATATTAATATTAATATTTTTTTTTTCATATACTGGAACAATGGATCTTTAACATGAGTCTGAGCAACTAGTCAAACATGCCTCTTCTGTGAATGAATCATCAGATTCATTCCACCCTTTTATCCGAACGGTACACGGCATTAGGTTTATCCGATGGAGTGGGAATCCATGGTGTTTTAAAGTCTTTCTCGTCAGCATCCAAAACATCATTCTCGAAATCCAATGGACAAGGGAATGCGAATCTCATCCTTTTTTGTTTGAGTACATAATTCCAAGTTATGTGGGGACGTTTACCTAGTCTAGTCTTCCATAGATAGCATCGCGTGCAACGAAGACTAAAGACTTCATTCTATGAATTGTGATGTGACATATAGATGAACTGTAATTTGTCATTTTTGTGATATTAATTTTGGCATGTAAGCATTAAGGGAGAGAATTGGAGATAATGCTTACATGATAAGTTTAGAGTTGGTTTGAAATTCTGTTGAGAGAATTTCTCTACTTCCTTATCCATATTTGAAATTTATTGGATCTCAATCCAATTATATATGTGCATCATATTTGAGTTTGAATGTGTTAAAAAGGTATTTTTGGTATGCAATAAGATTTCTCTTTCTCCTTCGTTGTTCCACCCTCACGTTGAATAACGAACAAAGCTACCAAATGCCTTTATAGATAACATAATATATTTCCCAATTGACTTCCATGAACTTTTTATTGGAAAGATGGAAAATTGAAACTTGCCCCCCATTTATAGAAATGCATTTCAACTTTCAACTTTCTATTTTACTCAGATAACCACATTAATAAATGTGGCTGATATATGCTGATATGTGTGTATTAATTAGATGCACAACACATTATTACATGTGGTTGTGTTGACGGTGCTAGATCGACCAACATTCAGGGGATCTTCCCAATATGAATTCCCAACTAGACCTCACACCGTTTGGAGTAGGAGTCCCAATAATGGGGTATTAACGATATACCTTGCGTTGCAAGATGCATAGAGTGGTGCATGATGTATTTGGTGAGAACAAGTGTGTGACCATGTAGATGGTCAGGTGCGATGCATGAGTGGTTCCAACACGTGAAGGGAAAAGGGAATGCACCCCTTAAAAGCCTGTAATAGTACACAACTTGGAATGAACACACGAGCAGAAAGACATCACACAAATTGTAACAGGTTGGTGAAAATTCCATGTAATAAGGGAAAAATAATAAACATGGTTGATGGGACACTTATTCCAAGCTGAATGTTGGGAAAAACATCCTAGTGGGTGTTCACTTAAGTTATTATGGCTAAAGGAAATTGGCAAAGGCAATGATAAAGGAATTGGAAAGGAATGAGATATTAATTGACATTTTATTTATGAAAATAATGGGAAATAGGAGAAAATGAAGGTGAAAGGTCATAGGTTACATGTGAGGAGGAAAATAAAGGAAAATAATGGAAAAAGAAGAAAATAGAGACCTCATTGATAAAAATGCTTCTGAGGATCAGTTGGAAAGCTTTTGTTGGCTCAAACATTTTTTCAGTTCAATTTTGGAGCTCTCTCATCATTCTTTTTCTTTCTCTCTCTCTCTCACTCACTCACTCTTGGACACTCAAATTTTTTGGATCACTTTGGCTTGGGAGCAAGAAAGGAAAGAAAGCAGGAAGAAGGAGGAAACAAGCAATGAGGAGAAGGATTCAAGCAACTATAACAATATTCTTTGCAACTATTGGTTTACATGTATGATTTCTTTACTAGATTTGGCATGCATGGTATTACATGTGGTTCTTTGATGTCTTGGCATGGGTTTTTTCTAGGTGTGAAAGTGTATTCAACCTAGCCTTTCCATTTCTAGATAACCATGGTTTTGTGGAGTTCTCATTTTTGGTTTAGTTGGATTTCCGGATGGATTCGAAGTTGAGTGAGGTGGATCTCTGAATGATTATGGAACTGGTTCATATGTTTCCTCAGTTTAGGGCCTAGTAATCCAGTTTTGGATTGCGGTAAATCTTGAGAGGTGGTTTTCTCCCCATTCAGGCCTAGGAATCCTGTGTTTGGGATATACGATAAATATTGGAGAGTATGTCTCAGTTTAGAGCCTAGTGACCCCTGATTCAGACTGTGGGTTGTGGTAAAGCCTAGGAGACTAGGAGATAGGAAAATTCCTTACGGTTTAGGTGGAGAGAATCCAGTGATATCCATGTTTGTGTTGGCATAGTGATGAGGTGTAGATAATGGTAAATCCGATTATGACATGTTTATTGTGTTGGCCTAGTGATCCGAGACAGATCACGGTAAAGCCTGATTTCTATTGATGAGGGTGAGGTGGTTTAGCCTCGGGATGCCCTGGTTGGTTCTTTCAGTTTGAATCCCACATTCATGCTTGGAATATGTCATGGGGGTGATTGGATGAAGAGAGATTTGGCTCAGCAAATCTATGGTCTGGTGGAACGTGGAATTCCCATCTCCAGTTGGTTTTTACATTCAGTAATTAATAGTTCATTCCTTTGGAATTTTGTATGAAAATGTATTGGTTTATGTATGGATCATATTATTGGTGTATCCATTGTAATTATGTGGTTATTATGTTGGTTATAAGCATGTATTTGATCAGTGATGGTGTATGGCTCTATCCCTGTTTTTACTTGTAAATAAAGACACAATGTATCTGTGGTCCAATATATTGTATTGAAACTAATTATGTAAGGGAGAAATTATTCTTAGCGATTCTCAGATAAATATGACACCCCTATGTTTAAATATTTTGTTTACACATGTAGATTCAATGTTCGTGACATGTTTGAAAAAATCGCTGTCATGGCTAGCAGGGGTCTAGTTGAGTCTTTGATGATATGTTTGATTCTACATCATTGTCCGGTTGTTATTTATCATGTCTAAAATTTTCATGAAGTTCTGGGAAGTGACCTGGGCTCTGGGCCTGAAAAGGTGGCTTAAATCCCAGAGCCGCAGGCACATAACTAAGCAATTAGGGCCCTAGCCACTGGCTTGTAGTGTTATGCTTGTGGCTATAGCCTCCCATCCAGTGGCATGCAGTGTTATGCCCACGGCTATGGCTCAAAGAGGCCAAAAGGTCAGTGGGACCCAGGGGTAAGAGGCCTTAAAGGTTGGGTTATCTCATAGGGGTGTCATTGATGATGTACAAGATCTGTGTGTTATGTTTCCGTTGGTTCCACTTCCTTAAGGTCACATAGGGGTTGAATCTTATTATAGTAGCATCTTGTCGCATGTTTATCTTGGTTGGCCGGTTACTTGGGTAGATGTGGGAAGGGGGTGTTATAGAGTGTTCAACCCTCGGACTGGATGGGCAGTGCATTGGTCATGTTTTTCTGTTGGTTGCATATGTGTTTCTCATACCTATGGTGTATGCTTTTGTTGCATTTGTGTTGTGTTGGACATGGTGGAAGTGGTGTCTCCATGGAAGTGTTGATGGCGTTGTTGTCAACATGTTGTCATGAGTGTATGACTGGTTATATGTTCGTCATTCTTGTGTATTGTTCATGCACGATTTCTTACATATTGTTACATATTGTACATTCATTGCTTGTTTATTCTAGGGTTACATATTGGTGTTGATCCCTTAGTTAAACTGAGAGGGGGGGGGGTGAATCAGTTTAATACATTCATGGACTCTTAAAACGTTCCTTTAAACTTATTTACACCTTCATTTCATAATAAAATAATTATATAATGAAACAAAAATCTTAATACGTGAGCAACAAGTATTAAGCACATTAAATACAAAAAATAAACACATAATCATCGTACACATGGACAACAGATATAAGTGGAAACGCATAAGGGAGAAAAATACATATTATTTTTGTTGTGATGCGAAGGCAAGCTCCAACTCCCTCTCACCACTGATTTTCTGTAGGCTTCAACATACAGGAGGCTACTACCTCAAATTCTACAAGCTACAACTTGCAAGGAAGCTCAAACTCCCATATATTTTATGTAGGCTACAACCCATAGGAGGCTCCTACCTCAACTAGCTCCAAATGGACATCTATCAAGCTACAACTTGAAACGGAAGCACCAACTCCCATGTATTTTATGTAGTTTGCAACCCAGAGGAGGCTCCTACCTCAACCAGCTACAACTGGACATCTATCAAGATACAACTTGATATGGAAGCACCAACTTCCTCACTCTACAATAAAATCATATGCTGATTTAGCTGGATATCAGCTCTGTTTTACTCCTTCTTTACTGCTACACTTCTAGCCTTCAAATCTGCTTCATATCAGCTCTAGATCTGCATATCATCTCTATCTGCTCTGTTTTATTCTTCCAATCTCTAAACTCTTTATGCATATAAAAATACCATCATTTATAAAGATCATTTCATAGTTGTTTGCATTCCATATGGGAATATGAAATGAAAAGGTATGACTCTTTGCCTTCCACCCTCTCAGTTTCTTGCTCAACATATTCAGGATGTTACAACAATACATATGCTCATTTTAGTATTAAATTGGAGTTTTTATTTTCCTTAGAGACTTTCCTTTGCATGATAAACAATATAAAATAAATAATACATTTACAGTTACAATCAATTATTTTACTCAACCCTTTTAGTTTCTTAGCTTTGCTGTGTGTTTGTCCTCTTCTGCTTATTATCCTTCTGTCTTTTCTATTTCTTCAATTATATTTCAACTATGTTGCATAACTACCCTTTTTTCCTGACTTTACCCATGTTGTTGCACTGTTCTGCACGAGGTTGGGTCCTTTTACTTGCCCGAGCCTTTACTTGCTGTGTTTAGACTTTTCCCTTTATTACACAACCACAACTGCATAGCACTGTTACTTGTGAGTTATGGCCCACATAAATCCCTTTTAACGCAACTGAGTAGAACATCAGTGTTTATTCCACATACATACATTAGCGATCAAACAATGCATATTAACATACACAAAATAGGGGTTATCGGGTCCCACTCTACTTGACCAATCACAATACATCGCACATTGCTTGCCCACACCTTTTGTTAAGTCCCTATATTAATAGTGTAGTCCCTTATTATGTTAGTGTAGCTCCCCTTATTGTTATTGTTGTACCCTTGTAACCCCCATATTGTTATTATTGTGCCCTTACATTATTATTATTAGGTCGGCTAGGATTACATTGTGGCCCCACTAGGATTACATTGTGGCCCCATGGACTCCTATATATAGAAAGGAGGTTTTGTCATTTGTATCATCCAAGAATTGTTCATTCATGTAATATATTGGAGGTTTCCCCCTCGAAGTGGCTTATTTCTAAGGCGTTGATATCGCTTTCCTTCTATTTTGGAGCTGGTTTCACAACATTTGGTATCAGAGCTTTGGATTCTAGGGTTTCGCTGCTCCAAACTGGTCATCGTGGTATTTTCACTATAACTGTTTTTCTACAAAGGTTAAGAAGCTGAAATTTTTAGAGGGTGAAGCCGAAATACCAAGGAACATCGTCGCAAAAATTCAGATCTTGGTTCGCAATATTTTCAGAGATATGATCTGTGAAAGTTAGGGATTTTTGCAGGCTCCTCAATTTAACCTAAACAGGTCATCGTGGAATTTTTGCTATAACATTTTTTCTAAGAAGTTTTAGAAGCAGAAATTTTTAGAGTGCGAAGCCGAAATCCTGAGGAACATCGTTGCAAAATTTTAGAGCTTGGTTCGCAATCTTTTTGAAGATATGATATGTGGAATTTAGGTCTTTTTTAGGCTCTCGAATTTCATCTCAAAGAGGTGATCGTGGAAAAACAACATAGCTCTCGCTCTGAGCATCAGATTGCGATTCTATAATAAGTGACCATAAGTATACGGACTTTAGTTTCTTCTCTATCAATTTTAGAGTTGAAGGAGGAAACATAGACACGTGGCAAGTCGTACAAGTTTTCTCTGCTGAACTAGTCCATAATTAGGTCATCATAGGATATTGGGCATAACTTTTCCTTCAAGAATCAAAATCAGGTCAGACCTGTGGCTTTAGAAAGAAGATTCAGAGGGCTAATTTAGGCCCAAAGTTTAGTTATTGAGGATCTGAAATCACATAGATAATTCAGTTTCAATATCTAGCTTCTCAAAAGCAAGAAAAAGGTGTGTATTTTTTTCGAATTACATAAGTCTCATTTGAAAAAAATTAGTTTGAATTTATTCGAAGGGCATATTTTAGAATTTTTATCAGTATTTGGTTCTATAATGCCTCCAAAAAATAATTCCATACCCATGAATCCCTCAAAAAGCTATACTATGACACATGAAGAGGAAGAATTGCAGTATGAGATATCACAATTACGGTACCAAGTGCAACAAATTTCGATCTTACGAAGAGCAACCAAAGATGACATAGATGGTTTAAAAGAAGAAATGGAGGCTAAGTTGGATGGTTTGAAGGATCAAATAATAGCTAATATGGATGATAAATTAGTGGAATGTCACATTGAGCATCAACAACATGTTCTCTAACTCTCAAAGGATAACCTAACTTTGGTGCAGAATCTAATGAAACAATAGGAAGATCAACATCACATCGAAAGAAGTTCTGAAGCAGTCACAGAAACAAGAACTCGACAAGTATGATCAATTTTAGAGTATCTCAGTAAGTGGAAGAACTTTCCTATAGAAGATTCCACATGGGAGGATGAGAATTTTATACAGAAGCATCAAGAAATAATCAAGCGTTGAGGACAACACTTGTTTGAAGGAGAGGGGCATGTTAAGTCCCTATATTAATAGTGTAGTCCATTATTATGCTAGTGTAGCCCCCCTTATTGTTATTGTTGTACCCCTGTAACCTGCATATTGTTATTATTGTTCCCTTACATTATTATTGTTAGGTCAGCTAGGATTACATTGTGGCCCCATGGACTCCTATATATAGAAAGGAGGTTTTGTCATTTGTATCATCCAAGAATTTTTGATTCATGTAATGTATTGGAGGTTTCCCCCTCGAAGTGGCTTATTTCTAAGGCGTAGATATCTCTTTCCTTCTATTTTTGGAGCTGGTTTCACAACACCTTTTAACTTTTTACTTGCCCATATCAAAATACGCAGCGGAATCAAACTGTTACTTTAAGCCCAATTAAACATAAAACCCAAAGCAATTACATATAGGTGGAATTTCTTACTGGACGGTCCCGCAACACTTTCCACCAATCACATCTCATCGAAAATACTTTCCCACAAGTTTCCCACTCTACCGATAACGATAAACTATAAACCATGCAAAGTGCGCTACTGCGCAGTGTTGATACGTGGACTCGCAAATACTCACCCTCAAGTTTAAATCTTATTGATATTGCCAACCCATATAATTTGCAACGTCCGCTATTGCACAGAGCTAACACATGGCTCTTCCCTCATCGCATGGCAACCAATTTACCACACAATGTGAACTCTTAATGGTATCCTCTAAGATTTGTGATGTGCACTCATGCGCAGTATTGACACGTGGCTCCTTCACTTCGCATCACAACCAACTTAACTTACCATGCAACACCTTAACACTAATCTCTTAAAAGTTGCGATTTGCGAAATATCTCTTGGTACGATTCGATCTCCATCGTTCATCTCTCGCCTTCACTTTTGCGATCTAATCCTGACCATCCGCTCATCCTTCACGCGGCTCTTCTTCATACCTTTTGCCCACTCTGATATCTGCCATTAATTCTTAATACTTTGATTCTGTGATCTGATCTTTGCCGTCCGATCACCTCCCTTGGAATTCTTCTAAGAGTTCTTTGCCTTAGTCGATTTTCCTTCTTTCAACTGTCACCGCTCCTCTGCATCTCCACTATCCTTCCTGAGATTTATTCAGTTTCTAAAAGTGTTGATCTCTCCTGAGCTTGTTCTTCTATTAGTTATTCACTCCGACTTGGGATTCTTACGCTTGTTGCATGCCTTTGCTGCTTCTCTACTACCTTTGTTGCCTCTATGCTGCATTCATTACCTCTGCTGCCTTTATTGCCTCTCTGATAGTCTAATGCTGCTCCTTGCCTCTCTACTGTACCTTTGCCTCTCTTTTATGCTTTCTCACTGCATTGTTTCCTGATCTGATCCTTTGCCTTATTGCTGGTTCTTCTATGCTCCTTTGCTTTAATTCTAGTTCAGGTGCTGCTCCTTTGTGCTCCTTTGCCATCAATGACAATATTTCCAACAGTCTCCCCCTTTGGCATTGATGGCAACACATCCACCAATACTCCAATACTTCCTCCAGGACTTCCTCCCCCTTTCATTCTGAGAAGTGTCTTTCTTCCTTTGCTTTCTTTTTAGAAGAGCCTTTCTTCTTCTACTTGCTTTTTCTCCCCCTTTGACATCAATGGCAAAGGGTTGCATATTTCCTAGTGTAGTTTCTATCATTGCATTTCCTCTATCTGAGTTGTGTTTAGGCCTTGCTGCTCCAAAATGGTGTACAAGAGTTTTTGGGAGAACACTTTGAGAATCATTGAACTTGTATGTATATACACAAAAGCTGATACCATCCCAAAGCACATACTCCTTGCACTTGTATAAAGCTGAAAGTGATGATAAGGAAACTTTATAGAAAAAAATTCACAAGACTTATATAATCAGAGATGCATCATTGGAATAATACTAAAATAGTGAGAATGCTCCATACAACATATAAATACTGCTCCAAATAAACTTCATTCTATATTATGATCTTCATCTGAGATACATATCTGTTGAGGGAGATTCTAGATGGAATATGTCTTCTTCTGCAATACATATCTGCAGTACAGATCTATTCACATATGATGATACCAATATATCTTTTATAGCTGTAGTTCACCTTTACTTCTTGTTGGTGGTGATATGTGCTAGAATGTTGATAGGGATATTACACTATCGGCCAAAAGGCCCTTGATACTAATGTGAACACTGAATCACACCAGAACCTACAACTTATAGTAAGATTAGACAACATCTTTCAATCTAAGAGACCAATTGACTTTAATACTATACAGAGTAATTTCAAAAACAAAACCTTGAGGCTAGATACATTCAATGCATTGGTCAGGCTCACTTATCAACTATGCAATTTTATTAATGACATAAGGGGGTATGTATGTCAATGATCAACGATAACTTGTAGAAGTTGTGCTTGTGCAGGTTGCAAAGTGTCGTAGCTTCTGTAGCGTTATATCATCTAATTAATATACTTTTCCACTAACTAAAATACTCTAGCTTAGAAACAAGTGGGAGGAGCCTAGCTTCAGACGACATTGGCACGTGCATAGACAGTGCACTTCACTATTATAGTGATATCAATATGTGGCAGTGTCATTTTACTCGATCTTTCTATATTGCACTTTTAGTGATTATCATCCCTCAGAGATCTAGATTGTGTACCATAGGAGATCATTAACATAGTTTTGTTTGATGAGTGAAGTACTAGTGTTATATTTGGGTGTGTAAAATTTAATGTGATGAAGAACTAGAACAAAGTATTATAACTTAAATGGGTGGTTCTAACTATGTACGGTGCCACGATAATATATCATTAATTTGGTTATGTTTACTTCTTGTTATAAAGTTGACGGGTCATATAAAGTCATGAACACCAACAACAAGTTATTTTTATATGTTGTTAAGTGTGTGTAAAGATATTTCAAGTTGTATGATAAAATTATGAGCGCATTCAATATCCAGACAACTATCCTAGATAACTGTGAGATACAATGAGCTATGGTATCTGGCATATGGGAGTTTGTCCATAGGATGGTTTGGTAACTTGGCTATTTTTTCTGAAAACTACAATGAGCTATGTAACTTATCAAAATGAAGTATGTCAATATTGTTGATCATGCAAGTTTTACAATAATGGTCAGAGATAGTTATACCTTAAATGAGTCAAGTGGGAGGCTCGAATATTGTGGTGGAGAAAGAGCATGGTCCATGAGATTTCAGAGTCGGAAGAAGTGCTAGTGAAGACAATATGATATAGATGTGACATAGATATGAAATGTAATTTGTCAATTTTTTTATTGATTTTTTTGTGATGTTAATTTTGGCATGTAAGCATTAAGGGAAAGAATTGGAGATAATTCTACATGATAAGTTTAGAGTTGTTTTGGGATTCTATTGAGAGAATATCTCTACTTCCTTATCCATCTTTGGAATCTATTGGATCTCAATCCAATTATATATGTGTATCATATTTGTGTTTGAATGTGTTAAAAAGGTATTTTTTGGTGTGCAATAAGATTTCTCTTTCTTTTTCATTGTTCCACCCTCACAATGAATAGTGAAAAAGGCTACCAATTGCCTTTATATATAACATAATATATTACCCAACTGACTTCAATGAACTTATTATTGGAAAGGAGGAAAATTGAAACTTTCCCCCCATTTATAGAAATGCATTTCAACTTTCAAATTTCGATATTACTAGCACAACTATATTAATAAATGTGGCTGATATATGATGATATGTGTGTATCAATTAGATGTGCAACCACATTATTACATGTGGTCATGTTCATGGTGCTGGACCGCCAACATTCAGGGGATATCCCCAATATGAAGTCCCAACTAGACCTCACATCGTTTGGAGTAGGAGTCCCTACAATGGGGTGTTAACGATATGCCTTGGGTTGCAAGACACATAGAGTGGTGCATAATGTATTTGGTGAGAACAAGTGTGTGACCCTGTAGATGGTCAAGTGTGATGCATGAGTGATTCCAACGCGCGAAGGGAAAAAGGAATGCACCCCTTAAAATCCTGTAATAGTACACAACTTGGAATGAACACACAAGTAGAAAGACATCACACAAATTGTAATAGCCTAGTGGGTGTTCATTTAAGTTATTATGGCTAAAGGAAATTGGCAAAGGCATTGGAAAGGAATGAAACATTAATTGGCATTTTATTTATGAAAATAATGGAAAATAGGAGAAAAGGAAGGTGAAAGGTCATAGGTTGCATGTGAGAAGGAAAATAAAGGAAAATAATGGAAAATTAAGAAAATAGAGGCCTCATTTATAAAAAGTCTTACGAGGATCAGTTGGAAAGCTTTTGCTGGCTCACACCTTTTTTCAGTTTAGTTTTGGATCTCTCTCATTATTCTCTCTCTCTCTCTCTCTCTCTTGGACACTTAGAGTTTTTGGAGAACTTTGGTTTGGGAGCAAGAAAGGAAAGAAAGCAGGAAGAAGGAGCAAGAATCAAGAAACTACAACAAGATTCTTTGCAGGTATTGGTTTACATGTATGATTTCCTTACTAGATTTGGCATGCATGGTATTACATGTGGTTCTTTGTTGTCTTGGCATGGGTTTTTTCAAGGTGTGACAAGTGTATTCATCCTAGCCTTTAAATTTTCAGATAGCCATGGTGTTGTGGAGTTCTCATGTTTAGTTTAGCAAGAGTGTCAGATAGATTCGAAGCTGAGTGAGGTGGATCTTTGAATGATTATGGAACCAGTTCATATGTTTCCTTGGTTTAGAGCCTATTAATTTGTTTTTAGATTGCGGTAAAGCATAAGAGGTAGTTTTCTCTCCATTCAGGCCTAGGAATCCAGGGTTTTGGATATACAATAAATATTGGAGAGTATGTCTCGGTTTAGAGCCTAGTGACCCCTGATTCAGATTGTGGGTTATAGTCAATCCTGAGAGACTTGAGACATAAAAATTCCTTACGGTTTAGGCAGAGAGAATCCGGTGATATCCATGCTTGTGTTGGCCTAGTGACCAGGTGTAGATAATGGTAAAGACAATTATGAAATGTTTATTGTGTTGGCATAGTGATCGGGGATGGATCACGATAAAGCCTGATTTCTATTGATGAGGGTAAGGTGGTTTAGCCTCGAGATGCCCTATTTGGTTCTTTCGGTTTGAATCCCGCATTCATCCTTGGAATATTTTGTGGGTGTGATTGGATGAAGAGAGATTTGTCTCAACCAATCTATGGTCGGGTGGAACTTGGAAGTCCCATCTCCGATTGGTTTTTACATTCAGTAATGAATAGCTCATTCCTTTGGTATTTGGTATGAAAATGTATTGGTTCATGTATGGATCTTATTGTTGTTGTATCCATCGTATTTCTATGGTTATTATGTTGGTTATAAACATTTATTTGATCAGTGATGATGTATGGCTCTATCCATGTTTTTACTTGTAAGTAAAGACAAATTGTATCTATGGTCAAATAGATTGTATTGCATCTAATGATGTAAGGGAGCAATGTTTCTTAGCGATTATTAGATCACCGAATGTTATGGCTAGCAGGGGTCTGGTTGAGTCCTTGATGATATGTTTGATTCTACACCATTGTAATGTTGTTATTTATCATGTCTAAACTTTTCATGAAGTTATGGGAAGTGACTTGGGTTCTTGGCCTCAAAAGGTGGCTTAAATCCAAGGGCCACATGCACAGAACTGAGCAATTGGGGACCTAGCTACTAACTTGCAGTGTTATGACTATGGCTATAGCCTCCCATCTGCTTTCATGCAGTGTTATGCATGTGGCTATGGCTCAAAGAGGCTAAAAGGTCAGTGGGACCCAGGGGTAAGAGGCCTTAAAGGTTGGGTTAGCTCATGGAGGTGTCATTGATGATGTAAAAGGTCTATGTGGTATGTTTTTGTCAGTCCCACTTCCTTAAGGTCACATAGGAGGTTGAATCTCATTATAGTACCCTCTCATCACATGTTTACCCTGGTTGGCCAGTTACTTGGGTAGATGTGGGAAGGGGGTGTTATAGTGTGGTATCAGAGCATGGTTCAACCCTCGGACTAGATGGGTAGTGCATTAGCCATGTTTTTCTGTTGGTTGCATATGTGTTTCTCATACCTATGGTGTATGTGTTTGTTGCATCCGTGTTGTGTTAGCCATGGTGGCATTGGTGTCGCCATGGAAGTGTTGATGGTGTTGTTGTCAACATGTTGTCATGAGTGTATGACTGGTTATGTGTTGGGCATGCTTGTGTATTGTTCATGCATGATTTCTTACATATTGTTACATATTGTATATCCATTGCTTCCTTATTCTAGGGTTATATATTGGTCATGCTTCGGTGTTATCCGTGTATGCTTGCTTATGTGATGTCATATGTTGAACATGCATTGGTCATTCATGATTGGTTATACATGTCAAGTCGGTGCATATGGTCAAGTTTTCATTGGTTTGATTAAGGTTATTGTGCATAAGGTCATTGTATGTAATTATGCCATCATGATGATATTGGTATGTTATGATGCTAATGTGTTGGCTAAGATAGAGTAGGAGATGCAAATCATTAAAGTGAAGTTGCAACAATAGACTTTGGGGTAAGAGCAGAACATCATACAATTTTGTATGCTTGGCATGTAGGTATGTGATTCATGGTTGTTGTAAGAATTAGGGTTACTTATATGTTTGTCATTGTATTATTAGTATGGTTACATATATGATAAATGCTAGTTAATCATTGTAGTCATATGCATTATAATTATGTGTATGTCTTTCATTCTATTGATTTTATGGTTATATACATGATAGACGTTAGTTAACTAGAGTGATCATAGCAGCACTTACGTTGGTTAGTCAAGAATCGTATTGACTTGATGACTATGTTATATGTTGTTGATTAATATGTTATATGCTAACTTGTAGCTAGCTCTAAGATTAGGTTATATGTCATTGATGAGAGTTTTAGATGTTAAATTATTGTTGTTATATGTTAGTTGACTTGATGATTAGAGTTATAGCATTAATATCTTGATGTTATATGTATCATGCTAATTTGGATTGGCCTAGGTAGCTGGCTAGGATTATAATATTCAGGTATGAGTAGAATTATTTCTGATATTATGTCATACTAATGTAGGTTGACTATGCATATATGATTTTTATGCATGAATGACAATTGTTTATGAGCTTATGATGTGAACATGTTAGTTAGTTACTGTTATGGATATCATGATATTATTTATGTTTATTTGAGGTGTTGTGAAGTTATATTGTGCTAATCTAGATTGATTGTGCAAACAAGGTAGGCTCCCCTAAGATACAATAAGGTATGAGTTTGTTTACGTCACATATTTGGTGCTTAACTATTTGATTATGTCATCTATTTGGTGTTGTGTTTGGTGCTTATTATGTTGTCTAGTTGATTTATCTAACATGGAATGTTTATAGTTTGTTTGAATGTTTGATTAATAGCATGATATGAGTATATGTGTCTGTAATATTTCATGAATGAATGATATTGTTTTAAGATGGTTGTGCTAACACATATTTGCTGGGATAGCCAGTATATACTTTAGTGTAAGTAGACGATAGTTGTAGCATTATGTATTATGACCAATGAATGTGAGTTTATTGTTGATTATGACATGGTTGTTAGTATTGGTAAATTTTGGCTTAAAATTGATAGATACGTTGTATTGATATTTGGAACATGTGGCTGACATGTTTGTTAAGTTACAAGGAAGCGTGTTTGACACAACAATGTAAGATAATTGGTATATTGTTATATTTATTTATGCGATGACAATTATGTGGTTATGGAAATATGATGGAGGGAATTGCATATAAAATAGAATTCCATGAAATCTTGAAGAAGTATTAGGTTGATATTTCCCTTCGAAGCATTAGGAACCCATGGGGATTGAGTCATGGTGTTTGTCACTAGTTTTATACTTTCAGTCTTTGTGATCTGTTTTTTATTGATTTGCAGTTTTGTTTATGTTTGGTGCAAGGCATTGCCACTTTGTTTGTGGTGTCGTATTGTTATTGGTTTTCCATGGTTTTATTCTTTTGTTTCTTGTTATTTCCTTTTATGTTTTGAGTCTTGGGAATTGGTTAGGAAAGAGGAAAATTAATGAAGCTCAAGGAGAGGTATGTGGTACCCAACAGGTAATGAAAGAATTGATAAAGCCTAGTGCATGTATAAGGGAAACTGAAGGTATGAATATGATAGAGAGTTGGATTGGTTGGGTCCATTGAGGTAAATGGAAGGTGGCATAAAAATCACGAGAAAGGTAACATGAAAGGTAAAGTGAATGGATCTGAGGTGTTATATACCTTGGCTATGTTGGCAACTGTTGATCTCAATATTGTGCATGTTGTGCACGAATAAAGGAATTTATATTAATATAGACCTTATGATATCTGGTAATTATGTTATGATCATGACTATGTTGATACATGTATACATGTATGTATGTATCTCATGTATGATAGGGTTGTTAGAGATCATGATTTTTTTATGCTTATGTTCATATGTATATATGTGTGTATGTATGTCGTTGTATGACAAGATCATGATTGTTTTATGCTAATGATTATATATGCATGTATCTATGTATCTATGTCAATGTATGATAGGGTTTTCAAGGATCACTCTTGTGGAGGAGTGATTTCTTATGCAGGTGAATGACATGAAGAGGTTCTTGGTCTTATGAGGAATCATGTGGGAAGAGTAACTCTGACAGATCTATGAGGTCAGTAACGTGAAAATGAATTGATATTATATGCTTGTACTATTCCTATGTTTATGTTATGGACATGCAATGTTGAGGGGTACATCAGAGAAGTGAAAGTAGTGTGATCTGCAGCATGATAGGATAAGCATGCATAGTGGAAGGACACTAGAAGAAAAGGTTTCTTGTGGGTTCAATGTGTGGTCTATGGATGTGCAGTACTACTATTGTGTATATGTTGCACATGATTTTGAATGTACCTATGGTGATGTGTAAGTGTAACATATGTAGTATTTTGTACATATGATGTTGTATATATATCGTTGTGTGTATATTGCATATGTAGTGCTAGGTATAGATGGTGCTATGTACATCCTGGAGATGTGGTGATGTGTACATATCATATTGTGCACATGTTGGATATGCGGTGATGTGTACATATCATATTGTGCACATGTTGGATATGCGGTGTCGTGTGCATATGGTGTTGTCCGCATGTTGGATATGCGGTGTTATGTATGTATGGTGCTATGTACATGTTGTATATGTGGTGCTATGTACATAGGTTGTTGTGTGCATTTTGTGCAGATGGTGCTATGTACATATGGTGTTGTGTGCATGATTGTACTTGTGGTGTTGTGTGCATGTGGTGCTGTGTACATGTTGTACATGTGGTGTTGGGTGCAGGTGGTGTTCTGTACATTTCCTGCATGTGGTGTTATGTACATGTCGTGCATGTGGTGTTGTGTACATGTGGCATTGTGTACACATTGTACAGGTGGTGCAGTGTACATTTGGTGTTGTGTACATGTTGTACAAGTGGTGTCGTGTACATGTGATGTTGTGCACACATTGTGCAGTTAGTGCTGTGTACAGGTGGTATTGTGTACATGTTATGCATATGGTACTAGTATACATGTGGTATTATGTGCATGTCGTACATGTTGTGTTATAGGCATGTGATAATATGTATGGGCATGGTGTAGTCGTGGTATCGTGACACGTGTATTCCTCGTGTTGTAATATGTATGTATATGTATTGCATTGTGTTGTATGCTAGTGTAGGTGTATGTATTGTGTTGTATTGTACATCGGGTGTATCTGTATGTGTCGTATGTCAGTGTTTGTATGTATTATGTGGTGTTGTATCCCTTGTGTGAATGTGCATGTTGTACAATATGTGTATGTGTACGTATTTGAAGATAAGGTACTAGTGTTTGTCAGCTGTGGCAACTGATCCGGTGTGTGTACAAAATAAAAAAGGCAGATGTAAGGACCGATGAAGGATAAGTATCAATATTTTATCTCAGTTGTATTATGCATGTGATCTACGATTATGACTTATGATTGTTACATGTGATTTATGAACATGGTTTATAATTATTGCATGTGATTCATGACTGTGACCTATGATTATGTTTCATTATGGTTGTGTTTGAGCTAACCAGATGTGATATGTTTATACGTGGTGATTTGATCAAACAACTAGTTTGACTTGTTGTGACAGGAAGTGAATAGAATTGAAAGTGTACCTTGTTGAAGAGCTATCAATGAGGTATGATGTGAATTTATTTAAATTTCTTTTTAATCTAATGGCAGTTATGTGTTTGGTATAGGAAGCAAAAAAATGCCTGATTGGGTGGTTGAAACTGATTAAATTAATTAGCAACAATGACATAAGGAATTGAAACACACAACCGTATGTTGGTAAAGAAATTCAAGAGCAGGGCCATTGTGGGACATTGGTACCCAATAATGTCCATTGATTTCCACGAGAATGATATGACTGGTATGATTGTTTTGAGGCCGGTATATGCCTTGGTTTTCTATCTTTTGATGTGAGAAAGCCTTTCCAAGTGATGGATTTCCCAGGATAGGGGATGTCGAGGAACTTGGAAGGTGAGTGACTGCACATAAGGGGATTATCGGATTATCCGAGGGACTATTTAGCAGAGAAGGGAAGGTTGGGGGTGGATTTGTTCTGGTCATTAGCATTGCCAGATGGAATTAGATGGGCATTGGGAGTGTGCCCTGGAACAATGAGACAACAACTGTTCAATGAGGGTACAATAACATAGGATTGTAGCGCTGGACATTGGATGCAGACTTTGACAATGACAATGGATTCTGGACTTCTTGGGAAGGAAGTGAATCCTGGTACTACTTTGAGGATGGAGGTGTGAGCCGCTGTATTCCCTTGTTTTCAATATGTGCATCATATCTTTTTATTTGTTTGTTGAGAAAATGTGTATATGTGTATAGTATTGTAAATACCGTAATGAGTTTTGTTATAAAGCTCTAGTAAATGGTATGATTTTCATGATGGTTTTTTCTTTTGAGCAGGTTGATCATTGTAAATACTACGAGCTATGTTATAAAACTCCATGGGAAGTATGTTTTATTTTTATCAGTTTACTGGTTTGCAGGTGTCATTGAACACTGAGGATGGTGTTCCCCCAAGGGGGAGGGTTCTGTAATAGTCTTGGTGAAAATTCCATGTAATAAAGGAAAAAATACTAACCACGGTTGATGGAACACTTATTCCAAGCTGAATGTTGGGCAAAACATCCTAGTGGGTGTTCATTTAGGTTATTATGGCTAAAGGAAATTGGAAAAGGAAATGGTAAAGAAATTGGAAATGCATGAGGCATTAATTGACATTTTATTTATAAAAATAATGGAAAATAGGAGAAAAGGAAGGTGAAATGTCCCAGGTTGCATGTGAGGAGGAAAATGAAGGAAAATAATGGAAAATGAAGAAAATAAAGGCCTCATTGATAAAATTCTTTTGAGGATCAGTTGGCAAGCTTTTGCTGGCTCGAACCTTTTATTAGTTCATTTTTGGAGCTCTCTCATTATTCTCTCTCTCTCTCTCTCTCTCACACACACACACACACACACACACTCACTCGCTCTTGGAAACTTAAAGAGTTTTTGGAGCACTTTGGCTTAGGAGCAAGAAAGGAAGGAAAACAGGAAGAAGGAGGAAGAAATCAAGGAGAAGCAGGAATCAAGAAACTTCAATTGGATTCTTTGTAGGTATTGGTTTGCATGTATGATTTCCTTGCTAGATTTGGCATGCATGGTATTGCATGTGGTTATTTTTTGTCTTGGCATGGGTTTTTGCCAAGTGTGATAGTGTATTCATTGTAGCCTTGCAATTTACGGATATCCATGGTGTTGTTGAGTTCTCATATTTGGTTTAGCTGTATTTCCAGATGGATTCTAAGGTGAGTGAGATGGATATCCAAATTATTTTGGAATTGTTTCATGTGTTGCCTCAGTTTAGGGTCTAGTAATCTGGGTTTGTATTGTGGTAAAACATGAGAGGTGGTTTGCTCTCCATTCAGGCCTATGAATCCTAGGTTTGGGATATACAGTATATCCTAGAGAGTATGTCTCGGTTAAGGACCTAGTGATCCATGATTCAGACTATGGGTTGTGGTAAAGTCTGAGAGACTATGAGACACTAAAATTCCTCATGGTTTAGGTAGAGAGAATCCAGTGATATCCATGCTTGTGTTGTCATAGGGATCAGGTGTAGATCACGATAAATCTAGTTATGACATGTTTATTGTGTTGGCTGAGTGATCCAAGATGGATCATGGTAAAGCTTGATTTATATTGATGAGGGTGAGGTGGTTTAGCCTCAGGATTCTTTGACTGGTTCTTTCAGTTTGAGTCCCACATTCATGCTTGGAATATGGCATGGGGTGATTGGCTGAAGAGAGATTCTACTAAGCCAATCTATGGTCGGGTGGAACATGGAAGTCCCATCTTCTGTTGGTTTTCTTCATTCAGTAATGAAGAGCTCAATAATTTGGTATTTGGTATGCAAATGTACTAGTTTATGTATGTATAATGTTTTTGTTGTATCCATTGTATTTATGTGGTTATTATGTTGGTTATAAGCATGTATTTTATCAGTGATGATGTATGTCTCTATCCATGTTTTTACTTGTAAATAGATGCACAATGTATCTATGTTTAAATATATTGTATTGTAGCTAATGATGTAAGGGAGAAATTATTCTTAGTGATTCTCAGGTAAGTATGATACCCCTATGTTTAAATATGTTGTTTACACCTGTAGATTCAATGTTTGTGACATGTTTGA
Source organism: Pinus albicaulis (assembly GCA_034641835.2). Lineage (NCBI taxonomy): Eukaryota > Viridiplantae > Streptophyta > Pinopsida > Pinales > Pinaceae > Pinus > Pinus albicaulis. Next base: position 551,003,104 of record CM076571.1, read on the forward strand.
AAAAATGCCTGTCATGGCTAGTATGGGTTTGGTTGAGTCCTTGATGATATGTTCGCTTTTACATCATTTTCCCGTTGTAATTTATCATGTCTAAATTTTTCATGAAGTTCTCAGTAGTAACTTGGGATATGGGCCTTAAAAAGTTAGCTCAAATCTCAGAGCCGCAGGCACAAAATTGAGCAATTAGGGCCATGGCCACTGGCTTGTAGTGTTAAGCCTACGACTATAGCCTCCCAACCACTGACATGCAGTGTTATGCCTGCGGATATGGCTCAAAGAGGCCAAAAGGTCAGTGGGGCCCAGGGGTGAGAGGCCTTAAAGGTTGTGTTAGCTCCTAGGGGTGTCATCGATGATGTACAAGGTCTTTGTGTTGTGTTTCCATCGATTCAATTTCCTTAAGGTCACATAGGAGGTTGAATCTCATTATAGTAGCCTCTCATTGCATATTTACCCTAGTTGGCCGGTTACTTGGGTAGATGTGGGAAGGGGGTGTTACACAAACTAACAAGTAGAATAGTCCACAAGTTAAAGGTGATGGATTAATACATAAGCACACATTCAATAATATACATAAAAATGAAAACGAAATAGTTCATAATCATGTGTGTAAGTTAAATAACATACATCACAAATACAAAAAGAGTAGTCTGACTATCTTTACAATATATGCATGAAAGTGTGTCAGCTCTGATTTTATTATAAGTGAAAGTTTCAATCATATATACAACATCGATGAACCACTTGCCCCAATAGTGGAACGCGAAGTCAACAACAATTGATCCTCCAAATAATTATACTCCCTCTATGCTACGGAGAAGCCAAGGCTCACACAAAAACTCCCATGCTCTTCCTCAGCCTAAGCCTAGCCAAAAGCTTGGCTCCCAAAATTCCTTTCCATGAGTTATGAGGATATATTTATACCAAAAGGGGGTGACTCTTGGTATGCCCCATTTGTGACTCTTTGATTCCCCTCACGACTCTTCACATTCATAATCATATGACCATTCCATTACATGTGAATCTTCACATTCCATCATGGACACTCGGAATTTCACTTTTACAATAATTAAAAATAGTAAATTACATTTTCCACTCATACCCATATGAGACAAAATAGGGTAGAGACAACTTGGAAATCTAACAAGACAACACACTAAGATGCAAAATTTTGGGTGAACTCAAGTTAGGAAAATTTAAATTGACGTATCTCGGTAACATACTCATGTCAAGCTTTGTATTGTGTGATGGTCTCCCCAAACTGCGTGATGATGTCAGGATTGAATCGAACTCTTGCCTCAATAGCATTCGGGTACAATGTCTTGGAGCTGCTCCGAACCTCTAGCTAAATCAGGAGCAACATTTTTATGATTTGAACAGGGCCATCGATGTAGTTCTACATGTTTTGTCTATTCAGATCCAAATCCTCATTGGTGGCAATCTAGTTTAGCTGCTCCAAATACTCATCAATCTCCTGTCGAACCTGATGCTTGCGTTTATCTTTGGTGAGTGAACCGACTGTTGGGATCTTGTGGGTTCTCACCATGAAATCCAAATGTTTTTACAACTATGCATATGAGGCCTAAATGTTTCCATAAATGAGGCGAGCTGCTTATTTTTCTGGATCAATATCTGAACTCTTTCTTTCTTTAGATCTTCCTGCGACTTCATCTTCTTTACCAATGTAAGTGGTGCCCCCTTTTATCACATTCTCCAATCATGCACAAAAATGATGGAAACTTGCATATTATTAATAATTTTGACAAATTCTATGCTCTGTTGCTGCAAGATTTGCAAACGGAAAACTGCCTTATGCATGGTCACGAGTTGCTCATAAAGATCCTGTGGGGTCTCTCAAAGTGCAGATACTTCAACAAGTATTTCTGCTTTGATTTCTTCTTAGTAGAACTGTGCAGAAGCTGCACTCTATATTGTTATGCAGAGATATTTAATCTCTTTCTGGGTAGCCTATAGATTTCGTACCAATTATGCATTATCGACGATCAAGAACTGAGTGTGTGATCTTGTTGCACCTGCGAAGGCCAAGTTGGCTTCGACAATAACATTTGGATTCTTGTTGGTGTCCACCACTATCACCCTTTCTCTCATGAATACAGGAGATGCATGATCATCCAGGAAATTATTTCTATGCACCTGTACAATCGTCTTCTGGAGTTCATCAAATCAGAGATTGTACACATCCATCTCTGGATCATCTTCGATAGGAACTATGCCCCCTTCCTCACTCGGGGCTGGCTCTGGTGCTGGAGGTGGTGGAGACTAAACTGTGCCCTGTGGTGCGCTGCAAATCAAGTCAACATCTTGATCACGCGGCTCCGGTCCCAACTCCATGTTTGTCACTCCAACTAAGTCTTCAATCTGTTGAGAAAGCTCTTGATCCTGCATTTGTTCACTCTCTCCCTTAGCTGCTAGCTGACTTTGTTCTTGCTCTTCGACTTGAATATCATTTTTACTTCTCCTGTGACACCTTTCCTTCTAATAAATTATGTAAAAATAAAATAAATACAAAATAAAATAAAAAAAATTAATAATTAATAATTAATTATAATATAATAATAATAATAATAGTTATTTATATATATTGATTATGGTATATATTAAGTGAATCTATTAATTTATCATCGTTAAAAGTTTTTAATATTTATTATTTTACATGATAAAACTTAAAAAAAAAATTTATAATAATAAAATATTCCATACAAATATAAATAAAATTTATTTTTAAATAAATAAATAAATTGTTTAAATACTAAAATCCCCAAACATATATAAATAATTAAATTAAAATAATTTAAATTATAAATAAATAAATAAATAAATATATTCAATAATTATAAACAATCGTTTTAAAATTTGACTTTATAACTTTATAATTCATACCTTGAGTTTGATATCATTCTTACGCTCTTTACTCCCATTGGGTGCATGTGCTCTGGTGATATATGAACGCAAATTATTGAGTTCACAATATCAAATCAACGATGAGCCTTATCTACTTGGCTGTCTGGTGGTATACAGTTTTTTCATTTTGAATTGGCCCCAAATTGTATGGTATCAATCACAGAATTAGATGCTATATAATAATGTGGATATTGACCGCCCACAACAAGTCATAGTTATCAATTAAAAACTATACATTAAATGCTTCAAATATATTCATATTCATACCGTAACCAGCGAATAAAACCACGCATTCAATTTCCAAATATATTGCTGGTATTTGTTTATTCATATTAATGTGGGGGTGATTTCATTTAGCATTGATAGGCTAGAGATTGAACTCACTTACTCTTCATAATAAAATTTAGTCTTTATTTTATTAATATTATATCAATATTATCGAAAAAATTATAACAAAAGGTTATATAGAAATTATAAAAATATTTTATTTAAAAGAGGAAGTTTTTTTCTTATAATCAAAAGTAAAATATGTATTATAAAAAACACAATTATTGATAATGAATATGATGTATTTTCAAAGTAATAAGTATAAATTAATTAAATTAATATAGTTATATAAATTGAAATATGGGTGGGTATCAATACATAATAACCATCAAAAGATTTTATTTTAACTACGTTAACTATATTACAATTCTATTTAAAAATAATATTATTATTATTGATAAAATGAATTAATGACTTAAATACATATAATTTTAAAAAACATGTAAGAATGATTTATTATTGTGATTCATTCTCATTTTATTATTGAGATTCTTAATCTATAAATAGGCTTTGTTACAATATCATGGACCAATACTATGACTAATCAATATCACATATCCCAAAACTCATAAATTATTTCAATTAACACTTGTTTATATAATTTTTTTTTAATTAATAAATTTAATTAAAAATAAGAAAATATTGTAAAAATGAAATGTTCCTCCATCCTAACTCGGACTGATGCTACTACAACGCTGAAATTTGAGCCATGAGTTATGCAGAGAAGTCGTAGCCACTATGTGTAGTTTTGTACATCAGACGAGATGGGAGGCCGATAACTTGTAGAAGTTGTGCTTCTGCAACGTTATATCATCTAATTAATTTTTTGCATTGAAATGAATGTGGAGATTAAGCCTTCAAATTGCTTTCAGACACGTGGATGGCAATAAATTTATAATTCATGTGGCTTTTTTTTTCCCTATACTGGAACAAATGGTTGGTTAAGGCTTTAACTTGAGTCTGAGCAACTAGTCAAACATGCCTCTTCTGCCGATGAAGCATCAGATGCATTCCACCCTTTTATCGGTACAATACAAGGGAATTAGTTTTATCTGATGGAGTTGGAATCCATGGTGTTTTTAAGTCTTTCTCGTAGGCATCCAAAACATCATTCTCGAAATCCAATGGACAAGGGAATGCGAATCTCATCCTTTTTTGTTTGAGTACATAATTCCAAGTTATGTGGGGACGTTTACCTAGTCTAGTCTCCATAGATAGCACAACGTGCAACGAAGACTAAAGATTTCATTCTATGAATTGAATTGTGATGTGACATATATAGTTTGTCATTTTTTTGTTGATTTTTTGTGATATTAATTTTGGCATGTAAGCATTAAGGGAGAGAATTGGAGATAATGCTTACATGATAAGTTTAGATTTGGTTTGGGATTTTGTTGAGAGAAGATCTCTACTTCCTTATCCATCTTTGGAATCTATTGGATCTCAATCCAATTATATATGTGTATCATATTTATGTTTAAATGTGTTAAAAAGGTAATTTTTGGTATGCAATAAGATTTCTCTTTCTTCTTCGTTGTTCCACCCTCATGTCGAATTCTGAACAAAGCTACCAAATGCCTTTATAGATAACATAATATATTACCCAACTGAATTCCATGAACTTGTTATTGGAGAGGAAAACAATTGAAACTTGCCCCCCATTTATAGAAATGCATTTCAACTTTCAACTTTCTATCTTACTAGCACAACCACGTTAATAAATGTGGCCGATATATGATGATATGTGTGTATCAATTAGATGCACAACCACATTATTACATGTGGTTGTGTTGACGGTGCTAGACCGACCAAAATTCAGAGGATCTCCCCAATATGAAGTCCCAACTAGAATTCACACCATTTAGAGTAGGAGTCCCAATAATGGGGTGTTAACGATATGCCTTGGGTTGCAAGACGCATAGAGGGGTGCATGATGTATTTGGTGATAACAAGTGTGTGACCTTGTAGATGATAAAGTGCGATGCGTGAGTGGTTCCAATGCGTGAAGGGAAAGGGAATGCACCTCTTAAAAGCCTGTAAGAGTACACAACTTGGAATGAACACACGAGCAGAAATACATCACACAAATTGTAACAGGCTGGTGAAAATTCCATGTAATAAAGGGAAAAATAATAACCATGGTTGATGGGACACTTATTCCAAGCTAAGTGTTGGGAAAAAATCCTAGTGGGTGTTCATTTTAGTTATTATGGCTAAAGGAAATTAGCAAAGGCAATGACAAAGGCATTGGAAAGACATGAGACATTAATTGACATTTTATTTATGAAAATAATGGAAAATAGGAGAAAATGAAGGTGGAAGGTCATAGGTTGCATGTGAGGAGGAAAATAAAGGAAAATAATGGAAAATGAAGAAAATAGAGGCCTCATTGATAAAAAGGCTTCTGAGGATCAGCTGGAAAGCTTTTGCTAGCTCAAACCTTTTTTCAGTTCAATTTTGGAGCTCTCTCATTATTCTCTCTCTCTCTCTCTTGGACACTCTTTTGGAGCACTTTGGCTTGGGAGCAAGAAAGGAAAGAAAGCAAGAAGGAGGAGGAAGCAAGCAAGGAGGAGTAGGATTCAAGCAACTACAATAAGATTATTTGCAGGCATTGATTTACATATATGATTTCTTAATAGATTTGGAATGCATGGTATTACATGTGGTTCTTTGATGTCTTGGAATGGGTTTTTTTTTGGTGTGACAATGTATTCAGCCTAGCCTTTCCATTTCCAGATAGCCATGGTGTTGTGGAGTTCTCATGTTTGGTTTAGTTGGATTTCCGGATGGATTCGAAGCTGAGTGAGGTGGATCTCTGAATGATTATGGAACCGGTTCATATGTTTCCTCGATTTAGGGCCTAGTAATCTGGTTTTGGATTGTGGTAAATATCGAGAGGTGGTTTTATCTCCATTTAGGCCTAGGAATCTAGGGTTTGGGATATACGATAAATATTGGGGAGTATGTCTCAGTTTAGAGCCTAGTGACCCCTGATTCAGACTGTGGGTTGTGGTAAGACCTGAGAGACTAGGAGACAATAAAATTCCTTACGGTTTAGGCAGAGAGAATCCAGTGATATCCATGCTTGTGTTGGCATAGTGATGAGGTGTAGATAATGGTAAAGTCAGTTATGACATGTTTATTGTGTTTTCCTAGTGATCCAAGATGGATCACGGTAAAGCCTGATTTCTATTGATGAGGGTGAGGTGGTTTAGACTTGGGATGCCCTGGTTGGTTCTTTTGGTTTGAATCCCACATTCATGCTTTGAATATGACATGGGGGTGATTGGATGAAGAGAGATTTGGCTCAACCAATCTATGGTTGGGTGGAACGTGGAATTCCCATCTCCGGTTGGTTTTTACATTCAGTAATGAATAGCTCATTCCTTTGGTATTTGGTATGAAAATGTATTGGTTTATGTATGGATCATATTGTTAGTGTATCTATTATATTTCTATGGTTATTATTCTTGTTATAAGCATGTATTTGATCAGTGATGATGTATGGCTCTATCCATGTTTTTACTTGTAAATAAAGACACATTGTATCTATGGTCAAATAGATTGTATTGTAGCTAATTATGTAAGGGAGCAATTCTTCTTAGCGATTCTCAGATAAATATGAGACCACTATGTTTAAATATGTTGTTTACACCTCTAAATTCAATTTTTGTGAAATGTATGAAAAAAATACTATCATGGCTAGTAGGGGTTTGGTTGAGTCCTTGATGATATGTTTGATTATACATCATTGTCCTATTGTTATTTATCATGTCCAAACTTTTCATGAAGTTCTAGGAAGTGACCTGGGCTTTGGGCCTGAAAAGGAGGCTTAAATCCAAGAGTCGCAGGCACATAACTGAGCAATTGGGGACCTAGCCACTGGCTTGTAGTGTTATGCTTGTGGCTATAGCCTCCCATCTGCTGGCATACAGTGTTATGCCTGTGGCTATGGCTCAAAGAGGCCAAAAGGTCAGTGGAACACAGGGGTAAGAGGCCTTAAAGGTTGGGTTATCTCATGGGGGTGTCATTGATGATGTACAAGGTCTCTGTGTTATGTTTCCGTTGGTTCCACTTCCTTAAGGTCACATAGGAGGTTGAATCTCATTATTGTAGCATCTTGTCGCATGTTTACCTTGGTTGGCCAGTTACTTGGGTAGATATGGGAAGGGGGTGTTATAGAGTGGTATCAGAGCATGGTTCAACCCTCGGACATGATGGGTAGTGTGTTGGTCATGTTTTTCTGTTGGTTGCATATGTGTTTCTCATACCTATGGTGTATGTGTTTGCTGCATCCGTGTTGTGTTGGCCATGGTGGAAATGGTGTCGCCATGGAAGTGTTGATGGCGTTGTTGTCAACATGTTGTCATGAGTGTATGACTGGTTATGTGTTGGTCATGCTTGTGTATTGTTCATGCGCAATTTCTTAAATTTTGTTACATATTGTACATTCATTGCTTGCTTATTCTAGGGTTACATATTGGTCATGCTTCGGTGTTATCTGTGTATGCTTGCTTGTGTGATGTCATATGTTGAACATGCATTGGTCATTCATGGTTGGTTATACAAGTCAAGTGGGTGCATATCGTCAAGTTTTCATTGGTTTGATTTAGTTTTTGGTGCATAAGGTCATTGTATGCAATTAGGTCATCATGATGACATTGGTATGTTATGATGCTAATGTGTTGGCTAAGATAGAGTAGGAGATTCAAATCATTAAAATGAAGTTGCAACAATAGACTTTGGGGTAAGAGTAGACTGTCATACAAGTTTGTATTATTGGCATGTGGGTATGTGATTCATGGTTGTTGTAAGCATTAGGGTTACTTATATGTTTGTAATTCTATTATTATTATGGTTACATATATGATAAATGATAGTTTATTAGTGTAGTCATATGGATTATAATTATGTGTATATCTTTCATTCTATTTATTTTATGGTTATGTACATGATAAATGTTAGTTAACTAGTGTGATCGTAATGGTACTTGCGTTGGCTAGTCCAACATGTTATTAATTTGATGACTATGTTATATGTTGTTGATTAATATGTTATAGTTAACTTGTAGCTAGCTCGATGATTATGTTATATGTTGTTGATGAGCATTTTAGATGTTAAATTATTGTTGTTATATGTTAGTGAACTTGATGATTAGAGTTATAACATTAATATCTTGATGTTATATATATCATGCTAAATTGGATTGGCCTAGGCAACTCGCTAGGATTATGATATTCAAGTATGAGTAGACTTATTTCTGATATTATGTCATACTAATATAGGTTGATTGTGCATCTATGATTTTTATGCATGAATGAAAATTGTTTATGAGCTTATGATGTGAACATGTTAATTAGTTACTATTATGGATATCATGATCTTATTTATGTTGATTTTAGGTTTTGTGAAGTTATATTTTGCTAATCTGGATTGATTGTGCAGACAAGGTAGCCTCCCTTGAGATAAATTAAGGTACGAGTTTGCTTATGTTGCGTAATTGGTGCTTAACTTTTTGATTATGTCATCTATTTGGTGTTGTGTTTGGTGCCTATTATGTCGTCTAGTTGATTTATCTAACATGGAATTTTTATAGTTTTTTTGAATGTTTGAACAATTGCATGATATGAGTATATGTGTCTACAATATTTCATGAATGAATGATATTATTTTAAGACGATTTTGCTAACACATAAGTGGTGATATAGCCAGTATATACTTGAGTTTAAGTAGGTGATAATTGTAGCATTATGTATTATGATCGATGAATGTGAGTTGATTATTGATTATGACATGGTTGTTAGTACTGGTAAAGGTTGGTTTCAAATTGATAGATATGTTGTCTTGATGTTAAATTTAGATAACCATGGAATGTTCTATGCTTAAAGAAGTTTACTTCAATATTTCTTATAGGCTAAATTCAGATTAGCAATCACATAATCATTGAAAGTAAATGCTGATAGAACATAATAATAGATCGAAAGAAGACAAGCCAATATAATAAATCATAATTTACAATTCTTCTTGTCTAGCAAATATTGAGAGAGATGTTTGTTATAACAGTCAACATGATGCCCTAGCCAGAAAAGACTTTGGCTGGTCAAACAAGCTCTTCCATCCTCCCGAAGGTTCAGTCAAACACATACAAGATAGACCTTCCTTCAGTGTCACACACACCTCATGCGACAACTCCCAAAACAGTCAACACAAGTTAACAAAAGGATCCCTCGTCCAGATTTCTGGCATCCATATTTCCAGCATCCATATTTCTGGCATCCATTTCCGGCATCATCCATATTTGTGGCATCCAGATTTCCGACATCCATATTTCCGACATCCAGATTTCTGGCATCCATATTTTCGGCATCATCCATATTTCTGGTTTCCATTTCCGGCATCATCCATATTTTCAGCATCCAGATTCACACGTGGGAGAGAGGGAAGCCTCTCCTAGGATGTACTAACCAATGAGATAATGAGGAATGTGTGTGATGGGATGATGAGATAATGAGCATCAAGTCTCTCCAATTTATATCCATCAATGAGGGTGTGTGACACATCTGTTGGGCTTGTGAGCCTACATTACAATTCAGGCAACCTTGAGAAATTGCACATGTGTGGAAAATAAAGTCAAAATATAATTTCTGCTCATCCAAACAAGATGATATTTATATCAATCTTGCACCTCTCGAAAGTAGGAATCCAAAAAAAATATCACCATCATCATATGAGAAATGCAACATGGAGTTTGGACCTACTTTCACAAAATTAACACTCCCTCTCAACTAGGGAGAACTCCATCTGTCCACATTTTCTATCCTGTCATACAATACCATAGTGCACTATCATATATCATATTGTACTCCTGTGTCATCCTACTGTAACATGCTTTGTTGTCTCTTCTTCTCACAACGAGAGTGAGTCACAAAGACATCACACTCCGCTTACCCGAAGTCACCTTAGAGGTTAAAATCTCAATGGGACTCGAGGAGTCACATACTGACCCGAACTCATTTTAGAGGTAAGAACCTCATCCAGGCTTGATCCCAGATCAAGTGTTTGGACACATCCCATCCTAGGCATAGAGAGTATGATAATCCCGATGCATCCATTGGTCATGCTATCCACATTTCTCACCTCATTGGACAAATGAGAGGTACTTCCCATGAGTTCAAAACTCCATGGGTAGGATGCATGCGAGGCATAGATAAAAGAGAGGGTGAACCAACCCAATATCATAACAATGGGGAAGTAGCACACCAATAAGGTTCGGTGAGCCTAGCCTTGTGGTTTCTTATAGCTCTAAGAAGTTATCTCGAAGCCCCCTGGAGCTCCTAGAGCTTATACTCCAACTCAAGCGGGACCCTCACAATAGGGTCTGTCCATGATTCCAAGCTTCTCACAGAAGGTTAATAACTTGACCTTCCCCAGGGCTTCATGAGAATATTTGTGACCTGCTCATCAGACTCAATGTGATCGAGTCTTACGGCGCCTCACTGTACCATGTCCCAGACATAGTGGTACCTAATATCAATATGCTTGGATCATTAATGGAACACAATATTCTCATAAAGATGAATCCTACTCTAGTTATGACAAAGGATAAAGGTGGTATCTAGCACATGCCCAAACAACTCAATGGCGAGCTTTCTCAACCAAAAAAATTCACAATAGGCCATACTCCCTACAATGTATTAGGCCTTAGCGGTTCTTAAAGAAAATCATTTTTGCTACCTGCTCATCCAAGAGATCGAAGCGGAACCCAGGGTGAAGAAACATCTAGATGTGTCTTACGATCCACCACACTGTCTGCCCAATCAGCATCAATATATCTAAGGAGCCTCATACTCCCTGCAATCTATCTAATTCCATGGTTGATTGTGCCCCAAAGATATCTCAATAGTTTCTTGGCACCAATCTAGTGAATGTGATGAGGCTCAACCATATGTTGACTCAAAGTGTTCACTGCAAAACATATTTCTGACCATGAGTTCATACGAATATCAAGGCTCCTATGAGTTGTCAATACTTCGTGGGATTTCCCAGCTCAGGCCCAACAACGTTTCCACACAACATCTTAAAGTTGAGTTCCATCGGCGTCGACACAGACTTACAATCCACCATCCCAAATCTCTCCAGTAGTTTCACAAAATATTTTCCTTGAGAAAGGAAAATATCACCTAGCTTTTTCCAGACCTCCAAGCCTAGGAAATAATGCATCAGTCCTAGATCCTTCATCCCGAACTCAGAAGCTGGCTCCCTCTTACATTGATGAATAAGAGTGTCAGCACCTGTCAGGAAGATATTGTCCACATAGAGAACCATAATGATAGGCCTATCTTTATCAACCTTAAAATAAAGGTTTGGATCAAAATCACTTTGAGTGAAGCCCAACTTCATCAAGTAGCTATCAATCCTCTCATACCAAGCCCTAGGGGCTTGCTTCAACCCATAGAGGGATTTCTTCAAATTTCATAAATATGTGTCTCTATCTTGGACTTCGAACCCCAGATGTTGCTCCACATAAACCTATTCCTTGATTGAGCTATGTAAGAAAGAAATCTTCACATCCATCTGATGGAGACTCCATCCTTGCATTGCAAAAGGGAAATGACAGATCGAATGGTGGTGTAGCGGGAAAAAGTTGCACACATATCATCATAATCTATACCTTCCTTTCTAGAGAAGCCTCGGGCAACAAATATCTCCTTGTACTTTTCAGCACTTCCATTGACTCCATGCTTAATCTTGTAGAGCCATTTCGAGGTGACAACATATTTGTCCTTTGGTCTTGGGACCACGTCCCAGACATCATTGTTGATAATAGACTCATATTCTTCGTGCATAGAATCCTTCCAAACTTGATTCTTTACGACTTATTCAAATGTTCCAGGTCCAGATTGTACAATAGTGCTCATTGCTGCTAGGTACACTTGGTACCTATTTGACTTCTTGCTTTCAGAGAATGTTCCTCTTGGAGAAATATGTCTCTTGATATCTTGGAGAGTGTCTCTAAGCCATGAGGGTCTCATTTTATTTGAAGGAGGTGGATCAATAGGATTCGTCAGACCTTCAACATCAGGCATCAGTTCATCCTTTGGTTCTTCCAGCTTCCATGCTTCTTCTTCTTATTCTTTTTCTTACTTTGAGCTAGGAATATCCCTGACTTTCCTGAGGGCAACATCTTCATCGAAGGTGACATCGTGGCATATCTCCACTTCTCTTTAACTAGGAACATACATTCTATATGCCGTTGAATTTTCAATATTTCCCACAAACATTCATTTATTCCCAGAAGCATCAAACTTGCTTCTCTCTTCCTTCAACACATGAAAATAAACAGGACTTCCAAAAACTCTAAAATGGGAGACATCATTCTTCTTACCAGAGAAGACTTCTTCGAGAGATTTGGAGTCCAATGTAGAATGTGGGCATCTATTTTGAACGTACACAATAGTGTTGGCATATTCTCCCCATAGAAACTTCATAAGACATTGGTCATAAAGCATGGCACGAACGACTTCCACAATGGTTCTATTCTTTCTTTCAGTAACACCATTTTGCTTGGGAATATACACAGTAGTGATCTCCCTCTTAATGCCAACTTCCTTGCAAAATTAATTGAATTCATTCGACTCATACTCGGTGCCATTATCAGTCCTCAAACTCTTGATCTTCTTCCCTGTTTGATTTTCCACCAAGGACTTGAAGGTACAAAACCACTTGAATGCTTCATCCTTATTTTTTAGCAAGTATATCCAAGTCTTGTGGGATAATTCATCTATAAAAGTGATATAATACAAGCATCCTCATAAGGATGTTACGTGCATCATACTAGATAGATCAGAATGTACCAATTGAAAAATATCAGATGTCTTCATGACACTTTAGGGGAATGGTCCCCTTGTAGAACTTGACCTTGAGTTAGATGAAGGGTCATAGTCCTTGTCCCTTTCATGGGATAGGTGGCATTGTCTCCAAGGATAATATACAAATTAGTATCCTTCTCAACCAAATTAGAAAGGGCTTATTTATATCTAGTGAGGTGCCTTGAAGCACCATTATCAATCAACCATACATCCAGGGTTTCAGGAGGAGATGCAACAGAGAGGGCAGATATAAGAATATATTCATTTTTCTTATTATAAACAACATTGGATTCATCATACTTGGAATTCCTTGACTCTTGAAAGTTTGACCATTTCCACTTCGATCAGAAGGAGCCTTCCTCTTATTTTCATGAGAGGTAAAGGCAGTAGGGTCACCTCCATTCCCATTGAGGGATGGTCTCTCTCCATCATTCTTGTCTCCTCTTGAGTGCATCTCGTGAACAATTCATCAAAATTAGGAATCACATTATTATTAAGAATAGTAGTATTGAATACATACCAATCACGGGGGAGTCCTCCAAGAGCAATGAGAACGAGCTCTCGATCGGCCACTTCTTCTCCAATAGTTAAGAGATCATTCTTGATTTCTGTGAGCCTCAAAAAATAGGATTGAATGGATTCTTATTTTCCCTTCTTGATATTCTTCAACTTGTTCTTGAAGAAAAGAACTTGATTAGCATTCCTAGTCGTGATAATTCTAACCAACTTATTGTACATCTCTTTAGATGTACCCATCTTGGAGATATAAGCAACCAAGTGCCTATGAATAGAATCCCTAATGATCATCTTCACCTTGAATTCCCCTTTTCTATACTTCGTCTTGTGGCAGCCGGTGCATTTGATGGAGGCTCATTTATCTTCCTCTATACATAATCCATGACTACTTGACCTTCCAATACAAAATCCAAAGACATCTTCTAGGCATGATAATCAGACATCTTATCATCACAGTTGAAACCCTTGTATGTAGAGGCCATTGGTCCTTGATATGACAACTTTTTTGGTGATTTCTTTTCACACTAGCTTGGGCTTTTTCTTCACCTTAACTTTAATACCATGTTAAATTTAGACGACCATGGTATTTTCTATGCTTAAAGCAATTTACTTCAATCTTTCTTATAGGCCCAATTTGGATCAGAAATCACATAATAATTGAAAGTAAATGTTGAGTAAACATAATAATAGATCGAAAAAAGACAAGCCAATATAATAAATCAAAATTTACAATTCTTCTTGTCCATCAAAGATTGAAAGAAATGTTTGTTACTATAGTCAACAGGATGCCCTAGCTAGCAAAATATTTTGTTGGTCAAACTAGCTCTTCCAACCTCTCGAAGGTTCATTAAAACACGTACAAGATCAACCTTCTTTCAGTGTCACGCAAACCTCATGAGAGAAATCCAAAAAAAATCAACACAAGTCAACAAAAGGATCCCTCATCCAGATTTCCAGCATCCATATTTCTGGCATCCATTTTCGGCATCCAGATTTCTGGCATCCATTTCCGGCATCATCCATATTTCTGGCGTCCATATTTTTGGCATCCATATTTCCAACATCCATATCCGAAATCCATATTTCTGGCATCTATATTTCTGGCATCCGTTTCTAGCATCATCCAAATTTCTGGTATCCATTTTCGGCATCATCCATTTTTCTGGCATCCATTTTCGACATCATCCATATTTTCAACATCCATTTCTGACATCCAGATTCACACGTGGGAGAGAGAGAAGCCTCTTATAGGATGTACGAACCAATCAAATCATGAGGAATATGTGTGATGAGATGATGAGAAAATGAGCATCAAGTCTCTCTAATTTACATCCATCAATGAGGGTGTGTGACACATCTGTTGGGCTTGTGAGCCTACATTACAATATAGGCCGACCTTGAAAAATTGCACAAGTGTGGAAAATAAAATCAAAATATAAGTTCTGTTCATCCAAACAAGTTGATCTTTAGATCAATATTTCACCTCTTCGAAAGAGGAATCCAACCAAAATATCATCATAATAATATGAGTAATGCAACATAGAGTTTGGACCTAGTTTCCCAAAGTCAACACTTGATCTTTGGAACATGTGGCTGACATGTGTGTTTAGTTACAAGGAAGCGTGTTTGACACAACAAGGTAAGATAACTAGTATATTGCTCTATTTATTTATGCGCTGACAATTATATGGTTATGGAAGTATGATGGAGGAATTGCATAGCAAAGAGATTGCCATGAAATCTTGAAGAAGGATTAGGTTGAGCTTTCCCTCGGAAGCATTGGGAACCCATGGGGATTGAGTCATGGTGTTTGTCACTAGTTTTATACTTCCAGTATTTGTGACATGTTTTTTCTTTATTTGCAGTTTTGTTTATGTTTGGTGCAAGGACTTGCCACTTTGTTTGTGGTGTCATATTGTTATTGGTTTTCCATGGTTTTATTCTTTTGTTTCTTATTATTTCCTTTTATGTTTTGAGTCTTGGGAATTGGTTAGGAAATAGGAAAGTTAATCAAGCTGGAGGAGAGATTTGTGGTACCCAATAGGTAATGAAAGACTTGGATGAAGTCCAGTGCATGTATAAGGGCAACTGAATGTAAGAATATGACATCCAGTTGGATTGCCTGGGTCCATTGAGGTAAATGGAAGGTGGTAGAACAATCATGAGAAAGGTAACATGAAAGGTAAAGTGAATGGATCTGAGGTGTTATATACCTTGGCTATGTTGGGAACAGTTGCTCTCAACGTTGTGCATGTTGTGCACGAATAAAGGAAGTTCTCTTAATCTAGACCTTATGACATCTGCTAATTGTGTTATGATCATGATTATGTAGATACATGTATACATGTATATATGTATGTCATATATGACAGGGTCGTCAAAGATCATGATTGTTTTATGCTTATGTTCATATGTATATATGTGTGTATGTATGTCGTTTTCTAACATAAATATGATTTTTTTATGCTAATGATTATATATGTATGTATCTATCTATCTATCTATGCCAATGTATGATAGTGTTTTCAAGGATAATTCTTGTGGAGGAGTGATTTATTATGTAGGTGAATGACATGAAGAGGTTCTTGGTGTTATGAGGAATCAAGTGGGAAGAGTAACTTTGACAGATCTATGAGGTCAATATCATGTGGACATGAATTGATATTATATGCTTTTACTATGCCTATGTTTATGTTATGGACATGTAATGCTTAGGGGTACATCAGAGAAGTGAAAGTAGTGTGATCTGCGGCATGATAGGATAAGAATGGATAGTGGAAGGACGCTAGAAGTAAGGTTTCTTGTGGGTTCAGTGTGTGGTCTATGGATGTGCAGTACTACCGTTGTGCATATGTTGCGCACGATTGTGATTGTACCTATGGTGATGTGTAAGTGTAACATATGTAGTATTATGTACATATGATGTTGTATGCATGTTTTATATATATCTTTGTGTGTATATTACATATGTAGTGCTAGGTATAGATCGTGTTATGTACATGTTGGAGATGCGATGATGTGTACATATTGTATTGTGCGCATGTTGGATATGCGGTATTGTGTGCATATGGTGTTGTGCGCATGTTGAATATGTGGTGTTATGTACGTATGGTGCTATGTACATGTTCTATATGCGATGCTATGTACATAAGGCGTTGTGTGCATGTTGTACATATGGTGTTGTGTGCATGATTGTACATGTGTTGTTGTGTACACATTGTACATGTGGTGCTGGGTGTAGGTGGTGTCGTGTACATGTCGTGCATGTGGTGCTGTGTACATGTGGTGTTGTGTACATGTCATGCATGTGGTGTTGTGTACATGTGGTATTGTGTACACGTTTTACAGGTCATACGGTGTACATTTGGCGTTGTGTATACCTTGTGCAAGTGGTGTCATGTACATGTGATGTTGTGCACACATTGTGCAGGTAGTGTTGTGTACAGGTGGTACTATGTACATGTTGTGCATATGGTACTAGTATACATGTGGTATTGTGTGCATGTCATCCATGTTGTGTTACAGGCATGCGGTATTATGTATGGGCATGGTGTAATCGTGGTAGCGTGACATGTGTATTTGTTATGTTGTACTATGTATACGTATATGTATTGTGTTGTGTTTTATGATGGTGTAGGTGTATGTGTTGTGTTGTGTTGTACATCGGGTTGAGGTGTATGTGTCATATGTCTGTGTGTGTATGTATTATGTGGTGTTGTATCCCTTGTGTGAATGTGTGTGTTGTACACTATGTGTATGTCTATGTAGTGGAAGAGAAGGTACTAGTGTTTTTTGGGTGTGGCAACCGATCCAGTGTGTGTACAAAATAACAAAGGCAGAAGTAAGGACCGATGAAGGATAAGTATCAATATTTTATCTCAGTTATATTATGCATGTGATCTACGATTATGACTTATGATGGTTACATGTGATTTATGATCATGGTTTATGATGATTTCATCTGATTCATGATTGTGACCTATGATTATGATTTATTATTGTTGTGTTTGAGCTAGCCAGATGTGATATGTTTATACATCGTGATTTGATCAAACAAATGGTTTGAGTTGTTGTGACAGGAAGTGAATAGAATTGCAATTGTACCTTGTTTAAGAGCTACCAATGAGGTATGATGTGAATTTATTTCAATTTATTTTGAATCTAATGGTAGTTATGTGCTTGGTACATGCAACATAGAAATGCTCGATTGGGTGGTTGAAACTGATTAAAAGCATTAGCAACAAACATAGAAGGAATTGAAACATGCAGCCGTATGTTGGTAAAGCACTTCAGGAGCAGGGCCATTGTGGGACATTGGTACCCAATGGTGTCCATTGATTTCCATGAGCATGCTATGATTGGTATGAAGGTTTTGAGGTAGGTATATGCCTTGGTTTTGTATCTTCCGATGCAAGGGAGCCTTGCCAAGGGATGGATCACCCAGGATAGGGGATACAGACGAACTTGGAAGGTGAGTGACTTCAAATAAGGGGATTACTAAATTTCCCGAGGGTATATTTAGAAAAGAAGGGAAGGTTGGGGATGGATTTTTTTTGGTGATTAGCATTTCTAGATGGAATCATATGGACATTGGGAGTGTGCCTTGGAATAATATTGAGTCGATAAATATTCACTGAGGGTACAATAGCGCAGGATGGTAGCACTAGACATTGGATGCAGACTTTGAATATGACAGTGGATTCTGGAATTCTTGGGAAGGAAGTGAATCCTAGTACTACATTGAGGATGGACATGTGGGCCTCTCGATTCCCTTTTTGCTGATACGGGCATCATATCGTTTTATTTTTGGTTGAGAAAATCTGTATGTGTATACTATTGTAAATACCGTAATGAGCCATGTTATAAAGTTCTAGTAAATGGTATTATTTTCATGATGGTTTTTGCTTTTGAACATGTTGATAATTGTAAATACTACAACGAGCTATGTTATAAAGCTCCATGGGAAGTATGTTTTATTTTAGTAGTTTACTGGTTTGTAGGTGTCATTGAACACTGAGGATGGTGTTCCCCCAAGGGGGAGGATTCTGTAATAGCCCCGGTGAAAATTACATGTAATAAAGGAAAAAATAATAACCACAGTTGATGGAACACTTATTCCAAGATGAATGTTGGGAAAAACATCCTAGTTAGTGTTCATTTAGGTTATAATGGCTAAAGGAAATTGGAAAAATGAAATGGTAAAGGAATTGGAAAGGCATGAGGCATTAATTGACATTTTATTTCTAAAAATAATGGAAAATAGGAGAAAAGGAAGGTGAAAGGTCACAGGCTACATGTGAGGAGAAAAATGAAGGAAGATAATGGAAAATGGTGAAAATAGAGGCCTCATTGATAAAAAGGATTCTGAGGATCAGTAGGCAAGCTTTTGCTAGCTCAAACCTTTTATTAGTTTAGTTTTGCAGCTCTCTCATTATTATCTCTCTCTCTCTCTCACTCTTGGAAAATTAGAGTTTTTGGAGAACTTTGGTTTGGGAGCAAGAAAGGCAAAGAGAAAGATACACGAGTGAACTGTGCAAACCAGATAAATGTGTTAGTAATCGACGCAACGGTGCTCTACTTACAAACTAGCATGCGTCTCATAATCAATGCACCGTAACGATGTGCGGTGCGCCATTGATAAAATCACTCGGTGCGTCTCAAAATCAAGCGCACTGAAAAAGGGTTAATTTAAAAAAAATTATCAGTTGTAAAAACCTCATTTTTACTTGTTCAATGCTTTAGACCTCTCGGGAATTTGTCGAGGTTTGTATTATGTGAGGCACCACTGCCATCGATGCTCCCATTGCCTGCATTGTTGTCGTCCATTACTCACTGTGTGGAGTTCAAATTTTCGAAAACGGTGTTTTTTTTTTTTCCTCAACAAAGATGCCTCCTCGACGCGCAAATGTACAGGTAATCTATTGTTTCTCAATAACTAAACCTTTTAGCGGATTAACATTTCAAATTAACTTACAGTGCTTGTTTTTAAAATATATATATATATTTACTTGCGTGGTGCGTTCGAGCGCGTTCGGCTCACACGCGTTCCCGCTGATGCGCCTATAAATTTACGGTACATCGCGAATGGTTTTAATGGAAATACACTTAGGAGTTCAAGTGCGTCTTAGAAAAATGAACACGAAAGGAAATTTTAAATAATATCATGGCGGTGTGGCCATTTATAGGACCACATCGTTGACTATGTAATGCTGTCGAGACGACGGTGCGTTAACCAAACTAGCAGCCCGGGGCAGATGGATTTTGATCGATACATCGCCCAACAACAATAAATAATTAACGATGCCGATCGTTTACAAGACCACACTGTTGACTATGGATTGTTATTGGGCGGTGCGTTGACAAATTATCCGCCCCAGGGTGGTTAGTTTGTTCAACGCACCACAAAAAATATTTCCTGTTTGCGTGGTGCACGAACAATTTTCATGTGCACTGGGCGCGGTGCGTGATAAAGAAGTACGCACTGGTAATGGTGCGTTACTATTTTTTTGGGCGCACCAAGTGTTTTTTTTTTTTCAATAAAAATTATATATATATATGCATTTCTCATTTAATAAAAAAAATGTATTTAATATGTGAATCATTCAACAACATCAACATAGAGAGCAAAGGGAACACCAAGAGCAGATGGAGGACAATTATAACGTGATTCAACTATGGGAGGCACGAGAGAGGGAGAAATTTTTGTACCCTCGCCCTATTACGACAACCACCCAGTTTCTCCTAAAGGAGATAGGCCTCCTCAAGTTCTACGAGGAGGCTACATCCCTAAAGGGGCATAATGGGTTATTGAAATAGCTGATCTACATGTTGGATGCCCACTGACAGGCTTTCCGAGTCGGTCCTAGCTAGTGGTACGAGCCCACTGAGGAGGAAATCTATTTTATTACTGGCCTATCTAGGAGAGGGAAGGATTTTCCCTAGTTCCCATATGTCCCCATCGGTTATGCAACAGGGATTCAAGTTGCGTACTCCTAGAGATACATTAGGGATGATATGGTTTCTCCTGCAGATTTTCTGGTGCCTGGGGGTCAATTACACATTTATTTGCTTGGTACAGAGGGGGTGAGGTGCCTCTCAGTACTACTGATGACCATTTCACACTATAATAGTGAAGGGCAGCGCATTAGTTGCCCGCTTTTATTTTATGTTGATTCTTTATTCTAGATGCCACAACTTGTGAGATGGTATGCTATTTTTTGCTGTAGTTTTGTACAACATTAGATAGATGTCATTCTCAAGGACATGGCAGGTTGACCTTCCCTTTTTCTTCAGAGTTATTTTGTTTATTTTTTCAGAGGTTTCCAGAGACAAGGCCTACTTTTGTTTGACAGCCTCGTAGGCTGATGTTGCATGTATGGATGCATATGTGGGGCCAGATGATGCCCAAGAGGGGCATGTATGACTATCCAACCATGATATCTACTGATGCATTGGAGTTTCTATCTAGTGCTGATGATCACTCTTTCATGATGGTTCTGTGTCCATACGCCGGTTTGGATTGGCGAGGGTGTACCAACATCTTCTTCACACATGATGAGCCAACGAATGCGAGAGGTAATATTAGTGTTTTACTTAAATTAATATAGTTTCATTTTATTGTCTTAATTTATTAATTAGAATAAAATTTATTCTAACACATTATTTAACTTGTTTTATTAAATTGATTAATGAAATTTTCTAGTTATTGTTCTGTACTATATATTTTTTAGATATTGGCACATTCATTAGGAACATGATTCCACCCCCACTAGAAGATCCAGGTGTAGATCATGACGAGGAGATGGTGGAGGCAATGGATCAGGGTGACAAACCTGATCCTTGGGTGTAGATACCAGCGAGGGTGTGACATAGGGTAGACACCCGATTTAGGATGGAGTTGGGAGACCAACTGTGTTGACTCCTGGTTGATGAGGGAGTCCGCCTTGCTACGATGAGAGAGATCCAGACCTATCATTGGCTTATAAAGCTTTGGAGAGAGATGCCCTGCGATCTGATGACCCTTATGCATCATATTGTTGGAGCTTCTAGATTATTGGCAGCTAGGAGGGATAAGCATCATGCAGATGCACGACAGAGCAGCTCATCTGATGATCATGATAACGAGGGGAGTGATCATCATTCTAGTACTCCACCTCATCCTCCGTCACCTCGGGCCAAAGATCATGATCATACAATGTCGAGTCATGATCAACAAGCATCTTCTGAGCAGTTTGCACCATCTCTGCAGGCACCTAGTCCTGAGTAGACATGGCCATCGACTGAGTAGGCACCTGATCCTGAGCAGGCAAGTTCCATCTGAGCAGGCCGCACCATCCACTGAGTAGGTTGCATCATTGACGACTCATCAGTAGGCAGTTCCTTCACAGACTACACCATCTAATCAACATGCACCTCCAGAGAAAACACATCATCCATATGAGCATGAGGGTGCACCATTGACTGAGTAGGCCTTGACTAGTACTAGTATTGATGTAGTACCACCAGATATTTGACATTTATATGCAGTTATATTACAATTGCATATTTTTTACATTATATATATATATATATATATATATATATATATATATATATATATATATATATATATATATATATATATATATATATATATATATATATATATGGTGCATGTATTTTATGTTCATGTTGATGTACTTAATTTACATGTTGGTTTTCATCATGATGAGTATATTGTTAGGTCGACATGTTAGGTATGTTCATTTAATGTGCTTGAAGATAGATGTGTATGTGATAATAGTTATTTGACATGAGATGTATATTTGATGTTTGTGTTGTGGTGATGTTATACAATGCTTGTGTTTTTTTATATGGTCATGATAACGACGATTAGATGATGTTAGCAAATTTGAATATGTATTTTAGAACATGATGTTTGTAGGATAATTATCATGATCGTGATTTTTATTTTTAATATTAAATCATCATATTTATTAAATATTATGTATTAGTAATTGTAAAATTTTGTAATTGTAATTGTAATCGTATGTAAAATTGTAAAATTGTAATTGCAACTATAATTGAATTTTTAATTGTAATTGTATGTAAAATTTTAATTGTATTGTGAAATTGTAAAATTGTAATTGTAAGTGTATGTATTTTCATGACAATTTGTAAATTTGTAAAATTGTAATTGTAATTGTATGCATCATGATTGTAATTGTAATTGTATGAAAAATTTTGAAATTTTAATTGTATGTAAAATTGTAAAGTTGTAACTGTAATTGTATGTAAAATATTTGTAAAATTTTAATTGTATTCTGAAATGATTGCAATTGTAATTGTATGTAAAATTGTAAAATTGTAATTGTATGTAAAATATTTGCAAAATTGTAATTGTAATTGTAATTGTATTGTGAAATTGTAAAATTGTAATTGTAATTGTATGTATTGTCATGATTCTATATAATTAAAATTGTAAAATTGGAAATTAATTGTCAATTTTGAACCATAACTACTGTAAGTAAAATGTATAACGTAAATATTGTTAAATTACAATAATTGTAAAATTATATGAATATAAATAATTGTAAAATAATAAATCTAGAATAATATGAATTTCTGTAACATAATAAAGTTTAGAAAATAACGCAAATAAATTCATGTTTAGAATTATCATTATTTTATTATGATCTTACATACCAAAAATAACAATATACATTAATAAATTTTTTTTTTTTTTAAATTCTGAAGATATCATTGACACACATTTAAAACAATCAAGTAGTTGTATTATTTTAGGAATTGACATAAAAAAAAACAACTTGATACAATGCATTGTTTTCGAGATCAACATAATTGCAAATTATCAAGTGAAATGATTTTAACATTAACATAATGAAAACCAATTAATTCGAAATACATATTATATTTTTTTGAAAAAAAGAGTCTTAGTTATAAGGTTAAGTCCTCTTCTTTATTAAAACCCATCTTAAATAGTATAAATGATGAAATAACACATGTACCATATCACTCTCTGTTCTCATGGTCACCCTCATTATCTTCTAGCTCGCTTGGCATGATAACACTATTGTTATCAAAAATATGTTTTGATCTAGGGTCATGTCTCAATACGAACCACCAATCCCTATCCAACACATCTAGGTAAAAAAACACCTGGTTTCAGTGTTTGGGGAAAAATTAAGGCTCCTTAGCTTCATCCCACATGTTTGTAGAGTTCATACATATCAGCCTACGATCGTGATCTTCATTTAGATTATTCTGATCAAAGGTGTCCCACCACTTGCACCTAAAAATAACACATTGTAAAGAAGATATGCCCACTTCAATGATCTCTTGTATATTTTTGACGTAGCCTAACATCCCTCGTACTAGGTTTTTGTCACGGTGGCTAGCTCGAATAGATTGATCAAACTCGACTTCCACTCCAAAGTATTGTGTTATGTGTCCATCATCAACATTTTCTGTGTGAAAATGGTGTCCATATGCCCACATAGATGGGAACAAATGCACCTATACAAAATTTAAAAAATCATAGTGTTATGTGTTTTATAATAATCCAACTGTTAAAATATTAGATATAGATATTACATTTCAAAGGTGCATTATTAAGTTTAAAATGTACATAAACATATTATTATCGAGTTGTTGCACCCAATTCCTACGTTTAGTGCATCCTCTTCATCACGCAGGTAACAATCGGTTGCACCGTATCTCTATCTGACTTGGTTAACAACCCAACTGTTGGGGCATATAATTGGCATATTTTATTTTAAATGATCGAGATAAGGCACACTTCTACCATTCAACCGTCTTAATTCTTTCCTTTCAGTATCCCATTTCATCCTCTTTTGTTCATAAAATGCGACCCACGGTTGTGTCACTTTGGAATTGTAAAGAACTAATTTATTGTTTGCTTCAATTTTTTCATTCGCTGATGAAATAAAACCAACATATAGTACATATGAGATCAAAATACACATTATATTGAATTTTGATGTGAATTTTTACTTTGTGTAAATTTGAAAAATTATAAGTCACTTACTCTTTATCAAGCGCCTTTTTCCATTCGTTTGGAGAAGCTCCCCTTCTCTTTTGTCTTCATCCCTTTCATTGTCCCAAATCACCGCACTTAGTCTTTTTATGATCCACTTGATGTAATCTTGGCATAATAGAAATATTCACTCACGATATGTACCCCTTTGCCATAGACCCCTTGGGTTTTTCCCTTTGTCAAACAAAACCTTTCAATTTCTTCATGTACCTCTCTAAGAATAACATCCATCGACGAGAAACCACCCCAACTAATTTAACCTCATCTACTAGGTGGATTAGAAGATGAACCTGCAAGTCCATGAAACTCTTGAATAGTTCCTTCTCAAACATACATACAATCTCAACTATCTCTTGATGCCACCATGGAATGCTACCGACATGAATCTCCTTTGATGTGATTTGACATAAAAATGCAAATAATTTAGATATGGCACATCCTAGCTCTTGGGGGAAGTCATGTTTCACACACCCACGCATGAAAAAAGGATAATGACACTGCAAAGTTATAAACACATGCAATAACATACAAATTTAGTTATGTTTTATGATACCTACATGGGATAAAATTTATTAATATAAAAAATAATAAAATCATTCTTTTGACATTATGTGTACTCTTAGAAGATTCAAATGGTCATGCGATTTCAACCTCGAAAAATGGTCTTCCACAGTGAAGTAGCGCCGTAGTGAAGACCCATATGAAGATGGCACCCTCACACCCATTATAAATTCCTTTGCCAAATAAAGATCATCTTTTTTAAAAATCCATGGGACATTACCTTCTTTGAAATACCAATTAAAGGGACCAGCTGCCTCTCATCCTGTACTTTCTAATCATCTTGGCTAATGTTTCTTTTTCATTTTTGAAGTAATAAGATCTTTCCTAAAAGACAATGTGTCACTTTGTTTCAATGACATGTGCCTCCAGAAAGAAGATGAAACATTTTTAAATATATACATGGGATATAATAAGTGGGTAATATTAATATTCTCCCAATATGGGAGGTTATAAAAGATAGATTTCCTTTTCATCCCAATGGGAAATTTCTCAACATAGGTGTCGAAGATTTCTCGATCATCGAACATAGGCTCCCTATTTGAATTGAACATTTCTATGAAATCCTTCTCCTTCTCTCTCTCTGATATGCTCTAAGAAATTTAGGTGGTGTTTTTATTGAAGACCTTTGGGTTCTCTCTCTTTTACCATTGAAAGTAGATGTTTCTTTTCTGTAAGGGTGTTATTCTGGGAGGAATACCCTAGAGCAGTCATAAACTGGCTTTCGTAGGTCGTTGGACCATCTAAAGTTTAGAGAAATACTTACATCCATAATACCCTTTTTTTACAAGACTTGTGAAATTATTGTATACAATATGCATGGCATGTTAAAGAATATCATGAAGATCAAAACAATTACAACGAATTAAATAAATAATATGCGAAATAATATTGTTACATATATAAAAAAATCAATAAACATGTAATTTACCAGAGAAAACTCCTAAGGCTGGATAATCATGCTTCGTGTAAGCACATATACCATATAACGTAAAACTCCTCTCTCCTGCGATGGGTCTGATACATCCTATACATTTATCCCATTTCATAATTCCTTCAATTCATCTACCAGTGGTTGTAAGTAGACATCCATATTCTTCACTTGTCTTCTACCAGGGACTATGAGAGCCAACATAAGATGTTCATTCTTCATAGAAAACCATGGGGGGGTATTGTTATTGATCAATACTACATTCCAAACAGAATAGTTGGTGTCCTAGAGGGAATATGGGTTGACATCATCCATGGCTATGCTGAGTCGTATAATTTGAACTTCATCCTTGAATATTTCGGGCCATGTATCCTCTATATGCTTCATGGCTATTGAATATGTTGGGATTCACATAACTCCCAACTCACTTCTGTGAGAGGCATGCCATCCCTGCAACATAGCTAATTCTTTGCAACAAAAGAGCCTTTGTCGTTGGACTTATAGGCATGTGCCTCAATATCTTAAAAGGAAGAACACATGATTTACCCTTATTTATTTATTTATCATATCTGTCATGCCCACATTCTGGACATATCTCTTTGTCTGCATATTCTCTTCTATATAGAATACAATCATTTGGACATGCATGATATGATATGTACTCAACACCCAACATTTTCAATAATTTCTTTGCCTCTTCGCAGCTACTAGGAAAGACATTATCACTCAGAAGAACCTTATGTTTGAATAACCTGTAGTTGGTCATGGAAAATATTAAATGTGTACATTAATGTCGATAATTATTAACATTCATAAAATTGACCATTTGTAATGTTCATTGTGT
Organism: Pinus albicaulis; assembly: GCA_034641835.2. Classification (NCBI taxonomy): domain Eukaryota; kingdom Viridiplantae; phylum Streptophyta; class Pinopsida; order Pinales; family Pinaceae; genus Pinus; species Pinus albicaulis. The sequence goes on from CM076571.1 coordinate 551,030,124, forward strand.
GATTATATTTCTCAAAATATAAGGGAATTGATGGTCAATGACCTCAAAATTTCCGAGAAACCTGCATTCAACAAACCAAACTTTTCTTTCAAGTTATATAGTAACATCATTGTCCCCAACTGGGTAGTCTTTGACTGGCCGCCAGGTCCAAAGAGAGGGGTCATGGAAGCAAATTTAAGGCTTCCGATAAAGGGATCAATGATATGAACATCATCCCCTAGCTAATCATTGTTCTGGAATGCATATTACAACATTGTCTCCATGGTAGCTGTATCCTTTAAGTAATCATCCATACCAACCTCTGTTTGATTGCCTCCATTGCCAGCTTGTGAAGAACTACTATTGTTGTAGTCATTCCTAATTGGTGAATCTGGACCACATCTAGACGTAGTGGGAATTGAATAGGTGGTTGATTCAACCATTATTAGTATCATTACTCTCCGAGTTTTTATCTTAATTCAACCTTCTCTTGATTTGAAATTGTTGTGGGGTGTAACAGAAGATGGTAGCTAGGTTGCTCATCATCACTAAAATCCTAATAATTCAAAAAACATATTTGAACATGATTAGTACAAAATCGGTGATATCAATTAGTAAGAACGTCGACAATGCATGATTAATTGGTTTGATCTTGAAATAATTACATTATACCAAACAATTATTATCAACATCATTGTCTCATGATTGTGGCTAGAAGATGGCATGTTACAATTAGCAGAGTGAAGCGACTGTCCATTTTCATCTACCAACTGCGCCTTGCAGTATGTTGATCCTGATAAGAGTTTTCGATGTTTTGGATTTGTTTGAATATTTTGTGCATCTAAACTCGATTCTGAATCTGCATGAACCTGCAAATTTGTATACTTTAATTTTATTCAGCTGATTCACATGGATAAAAAAAATCAATTAGATAATGAAAATATAAATAAAATATGAAGTAATTACATCTAGAGATGGATAGGGAGAACTCCGCGATGGACTTTGAGAAATATTATGGAACAAGATGGATTTTGAAGAATTGTCCATTTGGTATAATTATGAGATGTTCTCCCTGCATTTGACAAAAATCAACAATAAATTTTGGTGTACATAACTAAAAGTAATTTCCGTGCCTTAAAAATGGACTTATTGTTATCAATGCTAATGTACTGTTAACCACACCAGTGCAGTTTTGTTAACGGATGCACTAGTGTGGTTTTATTAACAGACGCAACGATGCTGTTAGTTAACAAACACACCGAATGTCGGGAAAAAAAATGCAACTTTATTTTTTTGAAGTGAAAAAAAATGGTAAATTGAAAAATGGGTGGAAAATTATTTTTAGAAATCTAATTTCATAAAAGTTTCTTTAAATAGTAAAAGCTATTCATTATTTCATTATTTTTGCAAAATTTTTCACGGAGGGATTTGCACGAGAGACATACCCGTAGCAAGAGAGCACGAGAGTACCATGGAGCAGCAAAATAATTTCGAACAACATCACTATTTAGAGAATCAGAATTTAAAACATCTGGCAATTCACACAAAAACCTTGTAGTATAGTAAAATTGTTAAATTTTACTGTAATAATTGTTTTTTTTTACAGTTTCTGTTAGATTTAATACATGCATAGTAAAAATTTTAAATTTTTCTGCGCATTTTACTAATAAAAATAATTTACAATCTCTATTCCTATTTATATTTAATTGAAATTTAGAAAAAAAAAAAAAAATCCATTCTTACGTTAACCCTTGTTTCTTCTTGTTTATGTGACTTCACAATTAGGGCTTTTCATTTTAGATTTATAGGGTCTGTATTACTATATATAGAGGCGTATGACATCTAACCCGCGGGACAACTTGCAGAGTCATATCCCAATCCATGTCGGTCCTTGCACGATTTTTTAAAAAACAGATTTTTAAAAATCAGCTCACACTGTTTAAACTAGTGCACCAGTGCGCAATTGTAATATAGCGCACCGGGTGCATACTGACAAAGAGGACTGTACGGTGTTGCTACTGTATTTGTGATGCGTTGATAAGAACCTACTAGACTGTGTTTAGTGCGTACGTTGCGAAAGATACAACGTTTTCTTGATTATTTTTTTATACCTGAAAAGTATGTCATTTATTTATAAAATATATTAATGAATGGTATAGGTTTCATATTGGTAAAAAATGGCTGACAAGAGTTCAAGTAACAAAAATACTGATAGCACATCCAGAAAAGAAAAAAAGGCAAATTCTTTGTAAGTTATTTACAAAAATTATTATTTTTGAACTATATGTAAGTTTAACTAATAAGTATTGTTTAGTGTATATCATGCAGAGCGACAAAATGATGAAGCTTGATAATATTATTTTTTATCTAAGACCAGAATAGCATAAAATCTTGATGGAAAAATTGTAGAAGGATGAATTAGGTGAATAAAAAAATAGTATCGATCCAATATAAGTTTTTTTTTTTTTAAATTTTTATTAATAATATACTTAAAAATATTAGATAACATGTTTGAAACAATATATTCATTTAGATATTTCTAATGTTATATGAGGACCAACAATGAATAAAATGAGTGTTGTTGTGAGAAAAGAAAAAAATAGAACATGCAAATGAAAATGAATTTCTCCTTAGCTCATCTGGAGTGGTGTTGGAGGTTAACAAAACGGGGAAATTTTTTTACAAAACTTTGAGGGATCTAGTGGAACAAATGTATAGACGTTATTTCCACTTACAATACACAAATCAATCCAATGATTCCAAGAACCAAATTTTATTTAAACTACATGGTGAGTTTCTATATAATTGGTCAATGAGACATGTCACACTTTTAATAGAAAAAACGTACAAAAAAAACAAGGATTGAAAAAGTAATTTTCCTTTAAATGTTTTTCTAGAATTATATGTATATATTACTACAAAGCAATCATTTATAAAAATCACTTTTGTTATATTTACTTTTCATATATCAATATGAAAATTAAATAGTTTATTCTCATGTTACATTTTCAGGAAGATTCTGAAAATCTCAAAGGATGAACGAGATGATATCAGAAATATGCCAGTAGGAATGCCCCAAAAATATGTACAAGGAGATGGCCAAAGGAATGGACATAATTGCATCGCACAAGGAGCCATATAAACAATAATGTGCTTCAAATGTAATATGTAATCATTGAATTTTTCGATTAGGTACAATAAATAAACAATTTAGCATTTAATATTAATTTTCAAGTATTTTTTTGCAGAAAATAAAAGAAAATGGAACCCATTCAACACATAAAACAAGATGACAAGGAAGAAAAGGGTTGATACCTATGTTTGTGAGTAATTGTTACTTCCTTATAACAACTTAACTAGATTTCATTTTTGTATATTGTAAGTTGTTTTACTACAATCATCATTAAATGTCTTCAAACAGGTGCTAACATACAAAGAAGAACCATCAGAAGAATTGATTGACATTGGGTTAAATATGGGTTGTCAGTATATGTTGGCATATCAAAAATTGATTGTGGAATTTGAAAGCATCTATCTTGTTTTACTTAGCTCTGTCTATAATTAATATATCAAAAAAATATTTTATATGAAACCTATGATTTGTTATGGGGTATAAAACTTGTAGGAAACAAAATATGGAATTGCGCCAACAAATGAATTGTTGAGAGATGGCATGAAATTTGGTTTTAAAATAATGTGTATAGGTCACGAGTCAATTCTTGCTATGGTACATTTATTTTCGATTTACATTGATGTATATTATTTAATGTTGCAATTTTAATTATTCTCACCAATGTATATACACTCATTACACTTTATTTTTATGTTTGTAGATGGAAATTGAAGAAGAAGAAAACAATCGACACAATGTACAAAACATTCCTCCAAATAACCCAAGTCATGGAAGTAGCTTGAGAAGTGACAACAGTTCTAGGGAAGAATGATGATCAATATGTTTGGATATCAAAGCAAGGCACTGTATTTTTTCAAATATTTATCTGTGAAATCAGAAATTTTGTTTAATGTAATGGACATTGTGTCCCAATTGAAAGAAAAAGGGATACCAATAACTGTCCCATTTTGTATGACAAAGAGTGTCTTATTCATATATATATATAATAAAATACATTTTAATTTATTCTATTGTGTTCTCCATTGTCGTTGTGAAATGTTACACCACTGATTAAATATATGAATGATTAAATATTATAATGAAGAGATGTGAAATCTGATGATATGATATAAAAAATTAATCCAAACATCACATACAAATGCAGTAATAAAAATTTAATTGATATGAATACTGTTATAAGAGATGTATAGACTTTTGATGAATAATGAATTTTAAAAAATCACATAATTGCACTATCACGGGTCAATATTTCTAAAAAATAGAAAATGAACACCGATGTGTGTTAGTTACTGCGCACCGGTGCGTTTGTATGATATTGCACACCGGTGCATTTCTATGATCTATGGGCACCGCACAAATACCAATACCAATTAGAATTCACAGTGCACTTTATCGACGACTACCACCCGGGCGGTCAGAGAAGTGTTGCATGCACCAGTATGGTTTGCCTTTAACGTGTCAGTGCGTTTTAACACCTAAATGACCCAGTGCATTTTTATACCTTAATGGTGCCGGTGCACGCACCTTCCATCGGCCCGGTGTGTCGTTGTGGGTGACACGCACTGGGACATTGCTAAGTGCCCCGGGGCGTCCGAAATTTGTTTTCCATCCCGATTCTTGGTATATTTACAGTACCGATGTGTACATGGTAAAACACATTGGTGCGTTCACACATGATTCGTGCACCGATGAGAAAAACATCTGTAAAGAACTTCGCCTACCTAGATTATTTCAGTTGTGTTGAAGTTTCATTAGAATCTCCATCAAAACCTCCGTTACCAAAAATAGATGTTGTAGCAGATGTTTTTTTGACAATTTTGGTCAATTTTATAACACGAAAAACCTCATTTATAAACTCCGCTAGAGGGTCTTTTACTTGTGCTGAATGTTATTTAGATGGCCTATTATGTTGGAGTAAGGGTCCGTATGCTAATGATGTCCAATAATTTTATTTTCCAAAGTATTTTTTGAAGTGAAATATTTTTGAAGATGAATACAATTAATTCAATGCATCTTGTTCCTTTGATCACTTTCATTTTTTAATGGATGTTCATTCTCTTCACTTGTCAAGCTTACCAATGTTTATCTTTGGCTCAATATTGGCATAAAGTACTCGACAATTTTTTTTTCGCATATGATACACCTTGTTTTCTTCCTGAAAGAAATTTCCAACCAATTCCTAAAGTGTGTTTTTTTTTTCAAAAGCAAAACTACTAGTTCAATGTGTATTGACCCTTGGGTTTCATTCCCTGCAATCTCTTTCATTTTTAAATGGACGCATATCGTGCTCAATCCTTAACTATATTCATGTCTATATATGACACAATATTTCCACATTCTCTTAAAGACTCCTTAGGATATGGAAAACCATTTTTTCCTTTGTTAAAAAAAAAATTCTTTATGATCTGTGCTTGCATATATCTTTTGCACTCAACCGCAGTATTATAAATACAATACACTAAAGAACTCATGTATTGAAGATAGTTTATTTTCATGTAATTACTTTCATGGAAGTACATGCAAATATGTTTTGGGAAGAATGTTAGTATTTCATCATGAATGTTTTTTAAGTTACATTTTTTTTTACAAAAAAACTCTTCAATTTGGACTCACCCACCACATTCAATTTATCTCATGAATTTTATCTCTTTATGGCCAATTTTTCTACTCAATATTTAACTTTATTAATGTATATTTGTGCCTAGATAAAACAATATTTTGTTTTGCACTTGTCAGCTTACCTTGCTGCGTGTTTCTTTCTGTCAAAGAAAGTTGTTTTCTATTCTGTGATTGCATATGTATTTCATACTCAACCCGCTTATTCAAAATATAGTGCACTTAATCATTTATGTTATAACTATAACTTCTTTTCAAGTAATTTTTTCCTCTTATCACATGGAAATATATATTTGGAACAACATTATCATTTTCCTTTCCCAATCAATTGTAGCAATGTAAGATAATTCAAAAACAAAACCGTGAGTTGAATCCCTATTTAGTTATCACACATATTTCCCATCTTAAATTTATTTTCTTGGTCCATGTATTTCATAATCGTTTGTAAACCTTATTCATGTCTAGATCTGCCTGTATATCACGATAATCTATATATTTTCTTTTGATGCACGCAACAATGTTTTATTTAGAATATTCTAATTAAATAAAACAAATATATAATGTCTGATTTCATATATTTTTGACTTTGAACCCTGATATTCAAACGAAAATGCACCTAATTCTTATTTTCAACAAAAATTCTTCACGAGAAATTCCTTTCCTTTTGGCACATGCAGCAATATTTTTTTTACAATATTGTGAATACAAAAAATAATTTTGTTACAATGATATTATCTTTAACCACTCCTCCTTTTTCTTCCTAAGTGTGACATATGCATTGTTTTTCATTTTAGAAAAAACATTGAAAAGAAAAATGCAATGAAACCCATAAACCATCTAACGACTTCACTCTTGATATAGTTGTAAATGTCAGACCCCGCCTCTCTGTTTCCCCTATATCAACAGTGGCTCATTTAAAATTCATCCCCTATAATTTGTGTATACTAAGCACCCATGCCATTCTTAAAGGTATATGTTTTAGATTCCCTCTAAAAATTGGCATTATTGGCATAATGGTTGGACATTATATCAAATGGAACACCTGTTTAATTCTAAAAAATAGCCATAGCAAACACTAGAAATTCAAATGACTTCGAACCAAGCATATAGTAGATATCCTCAACATATCCAAGCACACCATTTACCATCCCAGCTTGAACCCACAAATTACAAGTCAATATGTTGAGATTTTGGGGTAGCATAGAATGTGGTCTAGCTCCGAAACCTTGTGGAGGGGCTAGAACACATGAGATCTCCAAGACCCAGAAGTTGTTTGGAGAAATTCCACATGGCGTAAAAGTTATTCAAATAATTAATTTTTTTAATGGGGACCCTAAGTCTAACTTAGGGAAATTAAAAAATTAAACTGAATTAATTTACAAATGTGGTGAGAATGTTCTGAGTGATGTGGATAAAGATTTATCTAATCTTAGCCGTTGATTACTGATTAGATCACAACTGTTGATTTCTCAATGAGAGAAGTATTAAAGGAAGACTTGGGGTCAGTTGGAGAACACACACATAGTAGCAGCACTTGAGCTAAGTTGAAAATCTATGGCGTGGTTTGCTAAGAATTTTTGAGTGAACTTGCTGTGCTAGTGAGGGGAAAATTGGCAAGGGATAGTTTAATCTAATATCGAGAATAAATACATCAAAGAGGCAGTACTGTACCAGGCAGTGCAGAGGCCAGCACGAGGGACGCAACCCAGCCAAGCTGATGCAAATACCATGCAAAGGGTGACGTAGACCCTTTTGGGTGATGCAGAGGTAGCGCAGAGGCCTTTAGAGTGACGCGGGGGCAGCCTATGCTGCACACGGCTAGGGGGGCTGACACAGAGGTTGGAGGAGTTGCACTGAGGGTTCCAGTGGGCCAAAAAGGGCTCGTATTCAGTAATTCTTGAAGGGTTTGAATCCACCATATTTTTTGTCTCTAAGTGGTAAGGTACTACTGCTGTAAATTTCTCTGTGGGGAAAATCACTACTGGTGCCCTAGATGTATTAAAATATTCTAGTTAATAAATAAAACCCTCAAAGAGTTGTTGCACTTGTTTTCCCGCATTGGGTTTTTCCAGGGACATTTGTCCGAAAAATAATGTGTGTCTTTTGTCATATGTACGATATGCTTCTGTAAATGATCTGTAAATATGTAGGCTTCTAGTTGTGTTTACTTCGTTTTTTTCTGAATATACTGTAGTAGGAGAATTAAATCAAGATACTGCAGTAGGGTTTCTGTAATTTTGTATTCAGAAATTTTCACATGGTCTGAGAGCATTATAGATCAAGCTAAAGCCATCAGCAAGGGGATGAAGGTTTTTGTTGCAGTAAGGGCAACTGAAATAGCACAAATCTGGGAGAAGGATACACAACACTAGAAGGGACGCAGACCCAGTAGAAGGGACACATAGCCAGTCTGCTCACACTAGGTTGACACAGGCCATAAAGGGTGACACAGTACGATTTTGAGAGACATTGTGCTATTTTTCAGGCTGGAAGTGTAGCTTCTGATCTTTGAAGTTGCTGGTGGGGCATTGGTTTTGTTGGTGCACAACAATGCCTAGAAAATTTTACAAAGTAAGGGGAAACAATCCCTCAGCAGATTTTTTTGCCAAGAAATCTAAGATTTGATTAGGAGGGTGATCGTAGAGGGTTGATTCGGCATATTTGGCAGAGGATTTTTGTGAGGCAAATAAGTTGTCAGAGGGAGCAGTTTATTTAGAGGGTTTCTATCACCAAGAAGCCCAGATTCGATATTCTGTTGACTGCAGCAGCCGTAGAAGGGATATGAGGACATGTTTTTAATATTTAAGCAGAGATGGCCTTGTACGAATTGAGAGATCAGTATAGGTTAGACAGCGTGTCTAAGTTTGAGATCTGGAAAGCCAGAATCCTGATAGTCTTAGAGGAGTAGGTATCAGATACCATGCAAATAATTTCCTATTTGTGTTGACCGATGCGGATGTTGTGAAGAAGTTCAACGAAAATTAGACGTGGGCTAAGAGCTTGATCATGGATGGAGTAAAGGATCACGTGGTTCCACAAATTTCTAAGAAGAAGACAAAAAATGAAGCGTGAAAAAATCTGACCACACTATATTAAGATAGATTCGTCCAATGGAAGATTATTCTCGAGAACCAGATGCGAATGTTCCAGATGCACAAGGGTGAGGAGATCGATCCCTTCCTCTTCAGATTGCAGACTATCCGAGACTAGCTGATTTCCATGGGGGAAACACTGGATAATGGACTCATGGTGAGGAAAATCTTGAATGCAGTCATCGATGAGTGGGATACCTTTGTCCAAAGTATCTTGGGCTTAACACAACTCCCAAATTGGGGAGACATGTGGGAAATCCTTCGATAGGAGGAGATCGAGAGGGTGAAAAAGAGGGAATTTAACAACGGAGGAGTCAAGATAAAGAAGGAGGAGGAGGAATATGCAACCCTACTATATAAGGGACAAAGACAACAAGGGAAGAAGAATAGGGCCTTGTCCAAGGTTCATTGCTTCATATGTGGTGAACTTGGACACTTCGCCAACACTTGTCCTAAGAGGAAGGACAAGGAAGCTTCAGATTCCAAGGAAGCAACAGTTAGAGGGGATAGTGGTAGCGAAGATTATGTGGCCATGAGTTCTCATGTGCCTCGAGAGAAGAGGAGGGGAGATATAGATCTGTAGAGCAACTACAGATGGTGCGGGGGCAAGATACTTGAGGTGCCTAGACTCTTGGATCACATACGAGCTACGGGAGCCCTTAATGATAGTAGTAGGATGACTCGAGTCAGTTGGTGCATGGGATGATGGAGCAGCATTGGTAGAGCTAGGACGCTGAAGTCTTGAGCAGTGTAGAGAAGAGGCAGCAGCAAGACAAAGGTTGATGGATTTCAATAGTGCAGCGGCAATGTAGAGCAACAACAATGCAAAGATCTAGAGTGTTAGCGCAGATTAGCAACAAAGGGTGCTTCAATATTGAGGTGCACTCAGACCGACTTATATGTCATGTCTTTAGGTGATGTCCTTTAGTTTCTTACTTCTCAACAAATGAGTTGGAATGAAACAATTAGTAGTGGCAGTGCTATAGGCAGCATGATGCAACAATTTGAGAGGGAGTTGTAGTACATACGTGGCAGTCTAAGTGGCAGTGACATGGGCAGCAGTACATAAGGCAATAGCACAATGGATGGAGGTCAGTAGGCTAAGCATCAGTAGTGTGGGGACCAATGACAGAGATCAGGGTGATGCTTTAGTGGTGAAGTGTTGCTAGAGCACAATCCTCGCTAAGAGGGAGTGTTGTTATTTTTGGGTAGAATTGTATGTGCTCTAGCTCGGAAAATTTGTGGAGGGGCTAGAACACATGAGATATCAAAGACCCATAAATCGTTTGGAGAAATTCCACCTAGTGTAAAAGTTGTTCAAATAATTAAATTTTTTAATGGGGACCCTAATTCTACTTAGGGAAATTGAAAAATTAAAGTGAATTAATTACACATGCGGTGAGAATGTTCTAATTGACGTGGATCAAGATTTCTCTAATCTTATATGTTGATTAGTGATTATATCATGGATCTTGATTTCTCAACGAGAAAATTATTAAAGGAAGGCTCGGGGTTAGTTGGAGTACACACATAGTGTAGCAACACTTGAGCTAAGTCAAAATTCTAGGGTGTGGTTTGCTGAGAATTTTTGCGTGAGCTTGTAGTGCTAGTGAGGGGAAGATTTACAAGGGATGTTCTGATCTGAGGCCAAGAATACATACATCAAAGAGGTAGTACCGTAGCAGGCAATGTAGAGGCCAACAGGAGGGACGCAACCCGACCAAGATGACGTAGAGACCACGTAGAGGGTGGTGCAAAGGCAATGAAGAGGCCTTAAGAGTGACGCAGGGGTAGCCTGTGCTGCACAAAGGTTGCCCTGGGCTAGAGGGGTTGATGCAGATGATGGAGGAGCTGTGCTAAGGTTTCTAGTGGGCCATAAAGGGCTCGAATTTAGAAATTCTTAAAGGGTTTGAATCAACAATATTTTTTGTCTCTGAGTGATAAGGTACTACTGTCATGAATTTATATGTGGGGAAAACCACTACTGGTGACCTAGATTTATTCAGATATTTTTCTTAGTAAATAAAACCCTCAAAGAGTTGTTGCATCAGGTTTCCTGCATTGGGTTTTTCCAAGGAAATTTGTACGAAAAATCATGTGTGTCCTTTTTCATATGTGTGCTATGCTTCAGTAAATGATCTGTAAATGTGTAGGCTGCTAGTTGTGTTCTCTTCACTATTTTTTGAATATTTCTGAAAATAACTTGTATAATTAAATCACAAGTAGGAGAAGTAAATCAAGATACTGCAGTAGGGTTTCTATAATTTTGTATTTGGAATTTTTCACACATTATGACATGCTCTCCATGATATAGCAACACCTCATGCTCCAAAACATCATCGTCGTTGTCAACTATTTATGTTCTTCTCATATGATTTGTGAGACACCTCACAATAAGGAAATTCAATGATTTGAGCATATTCCAATTGTGCAGGTTCACCAAATCATTCGTTGAATAAAAGTGAATCAAAGAATCAAAAAAAATATTTTCTTCTAGACGCAAGAATCTATCAAAACATGATATGAGAAGATCCCTATCATTCAGATTAGCCCCTCCATTTCTTATATTCTTTAAAATATTTCGAAAATACGCTTGTCTAGGATCATCTCCCTCTTGCCTGAATGTTTTATCCAAAGTGACAACAATATCGAAGCTCTCCCATAACACTGTCCATGTTGTTCTCCCTACATACAAAGGTTTATCCTTGACAAGAGGTAGCTTCCCTAGGTCACCCACAAGAATCATTGACCTAGCACCAAAAGGAGATTCGTTGGTTTTAGGAAAGGCTTCTCGTAAACTTGCATCTATCTGTACAAAAAGCCTCAGACCTATAAATCTCATCTCATAAATCAAAACATAATGGACGTGCCTCATTTCTTCTTGAAACACTTCTAGATCTTTCCCACTCAACGGTTTCATATATTTGATGGGGATTTTTAAAGCTTAGTGTATTGTCTTTCCATGTACATTGAAAGTAGCGATGCCATTGTGTGCGAGAAAAACAAATGAACTTCTAACACCCATTGCACAAGAAGAAAGAGCATGAAAAATACACTGAATAAGAGAAGAATTCCCAATTCTAGTTATTCCTTGAATAATCATTTTCATTACATCATTCATTTCACCATTAGAAAAGTGGTGCAAAAATATCTCAAAAGAATATCATTATTTCTCAGTCAAAGAGGAATGTGGCACTATTGTCTCCCAAAATGAGTTTCCATACAACACCTGCTGATTGACCTTATTTTATAAAATTGATTTCCTGCTCCACAATTTCATCTAGCATAATTATTTCCTGCCAATTATAATCAATATCGCAATCCCTTCTACTAATATTTTTAAGGTCGGAAATTATTACATTGTTCGGAGGAATGGTTTGAGAAAGAACCTACCACTCTTTAGAATATCTATCAACATTATCTTCATGAACAAGGGGCCTGACATCCTCTTCATTACTCTCATTTGGAAAAGTTCCTTGATCAACATGCCATTTGTGATACCTTAGACTCCTCCAATTCTCAATGATAATTTTGCTTTATTTTACTATATCTGAACCAATTTCATGAAACAGATTGTATAAAAGAAACTCAATCCAAAAAAATGTTTCAAACTCTTTTGAACCCTTGTTTGGAATAACATAAAAATGTGGCTAGACACGAACGATAACATGCAAATTATATGGTTTCCATGGCTCCTATACCCTCTTTGCATCATAGCTCCATAATCTCACTATTTCTATGAAACACAAATAAATGGGGGCGATTTTGATTTAGTTGGACAAAATTTTTCTCACATGAAATTTCGTCATACTGCGACGACAGTCTATGCAACACTTTCTGGCCAAGATTCAACATAACAAATTTGTGACTGCAGACAACAAGAAGTAGCTTTAGCAATATATGGCATGTCTCTTTCGTAACAATGTCTTGCTCAACAAGTGTCTCTGTAAGAAACCTCCTATATGAAGACAATGCAGGAGTGTAATATCCACTTGAACTTGCACCCATTTTCAACATCTCATGATAACTTGAAAACCTTATTTATGTATTCGAAGCATATTTTTCAATATATTTCAGCATTGCGTGTCGATAAACAACTTCTTTACAGTCAACTTTTTCTTGCCACATAGTTAGAAGGTCTTCATTGTGTACATTCAAACGATCATCGTTCCATGATGCTTCATATTTGTTCCTCCCTTTTTCATCTATGTACATTGTAGACAAAACACACACCTCCCATGGAGCATCGTAATGACATGAAAGGATAGAACCATTTTTCCATAAACATGAATCAACACGTCATTTTGTGTGTCTTTTCTCTTTGTTGACCAAATACTCATAATGTTCATTAAGGTTGCGGAAAAAAATATGCAAGGTTTTCAAAAGGAACAGGTCATCATTAACACTTCGAGGAACCATCACATTATGATGGTGTATGTTGTATGGATTCCATGTTGTTACATATTTGTCAAAGTAGGACTTCGCTACATCAGCATCCAAACGGTTGGTCCAATCTAATGTTTCCATATTCGGAGCTCCTGGTAGCCACAATAAACCATGTAATTGCGTTGAGCCCCTGTGCTACCACTCATAGCTTCCAAAAAAAAATTTAACTTGTAGTTAGCATATAAAAACCAACCAAAACAATGGAGGCATCATTCCAAGCCCATATAAAATACGTGAAAAGAAAGAACCATGAACCTATACAAGAAGTATTTATCTCCCAGATACTTCTCAAGAACCAATTCATGAAATATATTAAATTTTTGGTGCATGTACATAGAAATTATATGTGGGTACTGAATAAAATTTTCAATCATTTGCACATGTTCATTTCATGTATGACAACGTGTCATTGAAGGCATAATACAATGCAAGTCAGGCATCTTAGTGTCATTTCCACTCAACATAAAAAAAAATCTCGGGTAACCCAATTGCATGATTATGTCGGCCAGCTAAGAATGAAACTTTGTCCAATATGCCCTTGTGCCCCTAAGACAACAACCATAACACATTAATTTCTATGAATTTTTATTTTTAGGAAGATCCCCAAGTTGCTAACGCAACTATTGAAAAATTGAAGGTGTAGTATAATATATATAATTTTCAAGAAGAAAGAAGTTTTTCCCTAGCTACCATGACGCATAATCATATTCAGTCAGAAATACCGAAACCGAGGATGGCTTTTGATCAGGGATCAATATTTTAGCTAAAAATTCAAAGTGCTCAGAAATGCTTCAAACTAGGCCAAAAGCATATAACTTGTCTCCAGGATTCCAACGCAACTCATTTCATCAATTTTGAGTTCATATGAGTAAGTTATGGCCAGCTGTTCACTTTCCAAAAAAGGTAAAAAAAAATGGGTAGAATAGGTACAACTGTTGATGTGGCAGTCCAGTCAGCAAAAATGAATCTTTAAGAATACTCTTCAAGTTTCAGCTAATGAGGCTATGACAAGTGGCATTTTCAAATTCACCAGTTTGGTCTATGTGGGTGAAATTTCTCTAATATGGAATTGTATTTTTTTTTAATTATAATTTATATATATATATATATAATATGTTAAAAACATAATATATTATATTTTAATATATATATATGTGTGTGTGTGTGTGTGTTTTATTTAATATAATTAAATTATATTTTAAATTACAATCCGCATTACAAATCATGCCATGCCATATATCAAAGTTTAGGTCTGCGTTGTAATATTAATATATAAGGCAAGGTCCAAGGTTCATTTGAATAGCATATGGTTCATGTATTAAATGGCTCAAATGCCATCAGTGAAACAAATGTCAAGTCCATTTAAAAATCAAATGTGCTAAAAGCATATGAAGGGGTCAGGTTTTGAACCCAAGACCTCCACCCCATAAGCTAAGTGTTTTGCCAATAGACCATCCAAATGGAACTTGAAATAGAATTCCACCAACAGTTAATTAAACCCTTGTGCAATGGACCAACGAGGGAGCCAAACGGCTAAACGCACTTATTGCGCTAAGACCCACTTAATCAACACTAATCCATACTTATCTTATGGTTAATCTACATTTAAGGTAGTAGAGAAATTGGAGGAGCGTGCCATACTTGGCAGACTTGCTATTTTTAACAGTCCTAACTGGCAATCTTCAAGAAATAGTGGAGAAATCGGGGGAAAAACTTGAATGATGCATAAATTTTTCCTAGAAACTCCAAATTCGACTTAGTAAAAACCAAAATAGGGGTATTGGGGGTATTTTTGAGCCATCGAAGTAAACTGTAGAGGAACAAAAGGTCATCTATAATTTTTTTTGTGCATTTTAATATTTTTGAAGGCTAGGGCCACCAGGTGTTGGAGGCATTGCCAGAGCATCCAAAATCCAAATTGAGCAAACAAAGAGTCATTTATGGTAGATTTTGATGTTTTAAACTCATTGTAATAGGTTCCAAGAGGATTTGAAGCTTGTAACAGAAATTTGAGCACACTTGAAGCTAATACAAAGGCCCACACTATGAAGCTGGACCAAGGAGATGTAGACCAGGAGGGGTGAACTCTTTCAACAAAATTCTGTGTATTGAGATATGTTATGTGTGTTTTTTGTGTTTATATTTGATGTTGTTCAGTCATTTAAAATTATGCTTTTAAGTTTATAACAACCACTAAATTTCACCAAGTAGATTGAATTGACAATCACATGCTCATGGAAAAACTCTTGATGAATAAGCAAACCAAAGAAAAGAGAATTTTATATCTGGAAATGATACTTGCACAACATTAGCTAGAAATCATTTCAGATCAAGTTGGTATCAGAGCACAAGGTTGATTGCTTTTTTTGCTTGAAGGGTTTTAATAGTTGTAATTTTTGTGATGCTTACAAGGTTGAGATTGCAGAGAGGAGAAGGGAAGCTATTGGTAGCTAGTACTGATATTAGGACAAGAAGGAAGAAGGATGAGAAGTCATCATCCTCACCCAAAGGACCACTCAAGGCATCACTTGAAGGACCTCAAATTTCATCTCCATCAGTTGAGATAGAAGAAGTGAAAATTGGACAAGAGGCTGAAGTGATTGAAGAGGTACAAGCTGCAGAGATTTAGCTTGAATCCAAAGCCAAAATGTCAGGTTATGAAGAGACTCATAGACATTATGAAGAAGAGGATGTTAAGAGAGAATTCAAAGAGATGAAAATAATGGTCAAAGTTATGTATGAAGCTTTCATGGAAAAGTAAGCTGGAGAATGCTTAAAGCATCCTCATGGAGAAGGATCTTCAAACAAAAATAAGGAGGAAGAGAAGAGTTCAAAGGAAAGTGGAGGAAAGCTACCTCCATCTCCACCTTCTTCATCATCCTCATCATCCCCATCTACGTCATCTACCACATCCACCACAAAAATTCATACCCATACTCATTCCAAGATCCCAAAAGGAAAGACTCCATTACTCAAGTTGGACATCAAGTTTGAACTTCTTATATACAATGGTGAGGTTAATGCTGAGAGGCTAGACAATTGGATTCATCAATTGGAAGTATACTGCAGAATTCAGAATCTAAAAGAGGACGATATCAAAATCCAATTGGCTTCATTAAGGCTAGAACACTAGTTTTATGGGAGGAAAAGACACAAGAGGAAATGCGAATTCATGGTAAGATTTCCATTTCTTGGGCCGAATTAATTTCTTCCATTAAAAGAAAATTTTATCCATTAGCCTATATGCAAAAATAAATTATTAGTTGGAAAAAATTTAGGTAGCTCAAAGGCCAAACTGTTCAAGAGTACACACAGGAGTTTAGAAAGAGAGCTTTGTTGCTAGGAGTAAACTTGAATTCACAAGATACACCCTTGAAATATATAGGAGGTTTACATTACTACTTGAAGCATACTATCCTTATGTTTAACCCAAAAAATTTAGATGAAGTTTGTGTACAAGCCATACACTTGGAGGCAAGGGGAAAACAAAACATAGAGGAGAAAGGTGAAAGTGAGGATAAGGGAAAAGATAAGGGAGGAAAATGGAAGGGAAAGAAGGATGCAAGTATTAAGAAAGAGAAGGAAAAAATCATTTGTAAAAACTGTTCAAATATTGGCCATGATGAAGACCACTGTTGGCAACTTCATCCAGAATTGAAATGAGATAGATTGAAAGCCAAAGAGAAAGGAAAAATTGTTGCTATATAGATGAAAAATACTTAGGGTCAGATTAAGGATATGAGACAAAAGTTACTGCTATGGGTTTGAAAGGGAAACATGTTGAATGTACTGGTTCCTCAAATAGTCACATCGACACTCCAAGTTAAGACATACGAGAATAATTGTTCCATGTTAGAGTGATTTCTACCATACAAATATCGATGCATTATTTGATACGAGATCACAAGTAAACTTGATTTCAGAAGATTTAGTCAAAAATCTTAACCTTAAAACTGTGGCACATCATAAACCATACCCTTTAGGATGGATAGTTAAGAATGCGAATTTACAGGTTACAGGGAAATGCATTTTTAGATTTGATATTACTGCAAAATTTGTTGATGAAGTCTAGTTAGATGTAATTCCACTTGACATTTCTAGTATTTCTTGGGAATTCCATATTTGTATGACAGGAAAACGGTGTTTTATCACCATGAGAACAAATATTGTTTTCTTAAGGATGGAGTGGAGTATATTGTGAGAGCTCATCGCAAGAAACTGAATACTTCTTTACTTAATGCAGGGAAAATGAAGAGGCTAGTCAGTGCAAGCCAAAATTTGACATTGATGATGATAAAACAAAGAGATGTTTTGCATCATACTTTTCAAGAAAAACTATTGCTATAGCCGAAAAAGACTTAGGGTCAGATTCAGGAGATGAGACAAAAAATACTGCTATGGGTTTGAAAGGGAAACATGTTGAATGTACTATTTCCTCAAATAGTCACTTCAACACTCCAAATGAAGGCATACGAGAAAAATTGTTCCATGTTAGAGTGATTTCTAATCATAAAAATATTGATAAATTATTTGATACAAGATCACAAGTAAACTTGATCTCAGAAGATCTAGTCAAAAAGCTTAACCTTGAAATTGTGGCACATCATAAACCATACCCTTTGGGATGGATAGTTAAGAATGCTAATTGACAGGTTACAAGGAAATTCATTTTTAGATTTGCTATTACTGCAAACTTTGTTGATGAAGTCGAGTTAGTTTTAATTCCACTTGACATTTATGGGATTATCTTGGGAAGTCCATATTTGTATGACAGGAAAATGGTGTTTTATTTCCATGAGAAAAAATATCGTTTGCTTAAGGATGGAGTGGAGTATATTGTGAGAGCTCATCGCAAGAAACTGAATACTTCTTTAGTGAATGTAGAGAAAATGAAGAGGCTAGTCAATGCAAGCTAAAGCTTGACATTGATGATGATAAAACAAAGAGATGTTTTGCATCATACTTTTCAAACAAAACTGTTGCTATAGCTGAAAAAGACTTAGGGTCAGATTCAAGAGATGAGACAAAAATTACTGCTATCGGTTTGAAAGGGAAACATGTTGAATGTACTAGTTCCTCAAATAGTCACATCAACAATCCAAATGAGAAGAATTGTTCCATGTTAGAGTGATTTAGAATCATACAAAGATTGATGCATTATTTGATACAGGATCACAAGAAAACTTGATTTCAGAAGATTTAGTCAAAATCTTAACCTTGAAACTGTGGCACATCATAAACCATACCATTTGGGATGGATAGTTAAGAATGCTAATTTACAAGTTAGGAAATGCATTTTTAGATTTTCTATTATTGCAAACTTTGTTGATGAAGTCGAGTTAGATGTAATTCCACTTGACATTTCTGGGATTATCTTGGGAATTCCATATTTGTATGACAGGAAAGCAGTGTTTTATCGTCATGAGAACAAATATAATTTTCTTAACGATGGAGTGGAGTATATTGTGAGAGCTCATCGTAAGAAATTGAATACTTCTTTAGTTAATGCATGGAAAATGAAGAGGCTAGTCAATGCAAGCCAAAAATTGACATTGATGATGATAAAACAAAGAGATGTTTTTCATCATACTTTTCAAACAAATGCTGATATATGTAATGAGTTGTTTCAGATCGATAATAGGTTGTCTTTGAAATAAGGTGAAAAACATTTGTAGCAGTCAACATTGGTGTTGAGCAGTCTTGAAAACAAGGTGCTAGTGCAAGAGGTTGCAAAGGTCAAAGAGAGGACAAAGCATGACCATCGATAATTATTTTAGCTAAAAATTTAAAGTTCTTAGAAATTCTTCATACCAGGACGAAAGCGTAGAACTTGTCTCCAGGATTCCAATGCAACTTGTTTCAACAAATTCTGAGTTCGAATGAGTAAGTTATGGCCCGTTGTTCGTTTTCCAAAACAGGTAAAAACAATGGGCAAAACAGGTACAACTGCTGATGTGGTAGTCCCGTTAGCAAAAAGGAATCTTCAAGAATATTCTTTAGGTTTCAGCCAATAAGGCTGTGACAAGTGGCATTTTCAGATTCACCAGTTTGGTCTATGTGGGTGAAATTTCTCTAATATGGAATTGTAATTATTTTTTTAATTATAATTTAAATAAATAAATATATATATATATATATATATATATATATATTATATGTTTCATGTGAATAGCATATGGTTCATGTATTAAATGGTTTCAAATGCCACATAAGTGAAACAAATGTCAAGTCCATTTAAAAATCAAATGTGCTAAAAACATATAAAGGGGTCAGGTTTTGAACCCAAGACCTCCACCCCATAAGGTAAGTCTTTTTCCAATACACCATCCAAATGGAACTTGAAATATAATTCCACCAACAGTTAATTAAAACCTTCTGTAGTGGACCAGCGGAGGAGCCAAACAGCTAAACATGCTTATTGCGTGAAGCCCCAGTTAATCAACACTAATCCATACTTATCTTATGGTTAATTTTCAGTTAAGGTAGCGAAGAAATTGGAGGAGCGTGCCATACTTGGCGGACTTGCTATTTTTAGGAGTCCTAACAGGCAGTCTTCCAGAAATAGTGGAGAAATTGGGGGGAAAAATTGAATGAGGCATAAATTTTGCCCAGAAACTCCAAATTCGACTAAGTCAGAACAAAAATTGGGGTATTGGGGGTATTTTGGAGCCATTGAAGTAGGTTTTAGAGGAAAAAAAGGTCATCTACAGGTTTTTTTGTGCATTTTAATATTTTTGAAGGCTAGGGCCACCAGGTGTTGGAGGCATTGCCAGAGCATATAGAATCCAAATTGAGAAAACAAAGAGTCATTTATGGTATATTTTGATGTTTTAAACTCATTGGAATAGGTTACAAGAGAATTTGAAGCTTGTAACAACAATTTGAGCACACTTGAAGCTAATACAAAGGCCCACACTATGACAAAGGCCCACACTATGAAGTTGGACCAAGGAGATGTAGCCCAGGAGGGGTGAACTCCTTCAACAAATTTTTGTGCATTAAGCTTTGTTATGTGTGTTTGTTGTGTTTATATTTTTTTTTGTTCAGTCATTTAAAATTATGCTTTTAAGTTTATGACAAACACTAAATTTCACCAAGTAGATTGAATTGATAATCACATGTTCATGGAAAAACTCTTGATGAATAAGAAAACCAAAGCAAAGAGAATTTCATATTCAGAAATGATACTAGCACAACATTAACTAGCAATAATTTCAGATCAGCTTCCAAATCTTTGATCAAAATACCTAAGTAGATGAAAATCATCTTCATGCATTTTAACATTGCAAATGCATGGGTGCAACCAATCAACATCACCAGTGGGAAAAAAATTTTGGAAGGCCATGTCCAACAACCCCTCAGTGTTATATTCATTGATAGGGTATGTACCAATATCTGACCATTCGACTGCATCGCCACTTCTAAAATTTACACTTTCAATGAATCTCCTTATCCATTCCACTTCCCTGCAATCACTAGGAATTTGTGAAAGAAACGATGATGGATGGAAGTGCAAAACACCTACCCTCAAAATTCCAATGTCCTCATCGACTCTCCCTACTTCACCTAGATCACTATCCACATACTGCAACTTGCTAGATGAATCAGTCAGTTGTTCTAGATGAGCAGCCAAAGAGTCCATATCGATTTCAACATCCCTTTAATATTTATCCATCTGAATTTTGTATACCAATGCATCCAGCACACATTGTCTCTTTACATAGCATTCATAATACTTGGACTCCACACCATATCTCCTTACAATCAAAATATCAAGTTTATCCACATGTCGTGGAGGCTTCCTTGCAATAAAATATATGTCTTGTGGAAAACTAAATGTATGCCCACTATAACTATATTCGCCACCTCGAGCATGTGTCACTTAATATTAGATTCACTCGAGCTATTAGCATTTCTTCAACCCATGTCAAAACTCCTAAGACATGAGGCTTCTCACCAGGATCCATGTTAATAAAGCAAGAGAAACGATGAGCACCTCTCTCACTCTCACATATTTTACATATTTTCCCTTCATGCCATCTCACAACTTGTATACTAGGATATGATTCATTACAAACTTGACACATTTCCACAAAAAACAAGTTATCGATTCTGCAACTAGAATTTTTATGCACCTCAATCATCTCTGGTAAAATGATGTGGGTTAGTACCACTCTCTCTATGAAACACTAGCCGAGATTGAGGATGATCTAGTACAACCTCCCAAGTATGACATTCAATTAAACATTTATTTCCATAAATTCATGGGAATGCATTCTTCGATTTTGGTTGAAGTTGGGTTCTTTATGCTTGAATAAACTTAAAATTATAATGAAAAAATGAAACATATAAAAAAATCACTTACTAACTTTTAGTCACAAAACACATACATTTCCTTGCCCAGCCACTGACTAAGATAAACTTGATGGGCCGACATAGGTTTCCTTCTTTTTGAATTAAATTCTCGAGCACTGTCCACTCTAATGTTTCTCTGCAAAAAAAAAAAGAATTAAGTTATGAATCTAACAATTTCCAAACACATATTCAAATGCACAAATCCCACTAAAATAAATCCACTTGCACAACCTGTCTTTTCTGATGAGAGGGACTCTCCATAGATTCTCTATGAATAGAAATATTGCCTGCACACTTGGTTCTAGACACTCTTGTTCTGACATTCACAACTATCTATCGCAAATTCTCAACCATCATAACAAGCATACTACTATCAACAGAAACCTCAAATGGATGAAACCCAACTCAACAAACACATAAGTCTACGTTCCTTCCACCCGTGCCTCTCCACCAATATTATTTCCAACATTGTTCTTCAAAAACCAATGAAAGAAGAAAAAACATAGAAAAATTAATATATTCCATTCTCATGTAAAAATCCTATCAAAACCAAAAATACTTTAGGCACCTGTTCTATTCCAAGAGATCGAACACAAACAAAATTTGGTGGAGTTGTGATATTTAATATATATTTGTTGGAATGAATGCCCGCCCCCACATTTCCAAAAAACTGATCGAAATTCCCCATTGTGTCACCGACCATATTGTTACCACCAATTGAAATCAATGTTGCAAACCGCTCACTGCCATGAATGTGCCCCTATTCCAATACTCCATTTCTTTCATTTTTTGCAGAGGAACCATCGTTTTCGCCTATAGCAAAAATGTGTTTTCAAACACAATGTTCACAAAAAAACACAATGGTAGGAAAATTTCACTTCGCCAAACAAATATCAACTTGTTCAACATACATGCAAAGGAAAAAATTCAAGAAAATTTTCTTCCCATCATGTTACTCAGATTCCCCTATGTACCACTGTCCACCCCATCATGTTGATGAATTATCAATGCTCTTTTCTTTTCCTCATACGTGACTCTTATATGTGCATTTAATGCTTCATTTTTCTGCTAATACCATTGTCGATGATATTTATTCGCTCTCTCATGTGAACTAGGAGACTAAGATATTGTCAAACCATGCTTTCTTGTTCCTTCAATTGACATTTCTACACAAAATTTCGACTCAATTTTAATTTCGCTTTTCAATATTCTTTCCCATCCCACATGCTCAGCAAGTATAACTGTTTAAGCACAAACACTATACACAATAAATAAATTTCAATACTAAATAAACTTTAAATATTTACAATCAGGATCCCATATTACACAGACATGCATATATATAAACAACATCTCTATTATTGCAACAAAAAGAAAACCACCACTTTTGCAGTCTCATATAACCAATAGGGAATGACTCAACACAATCCATAGATACATAACACGAAAAATAAGGTTGAAGTGAATTGTTCGATATAAAAAAAATAAAATAAACTCAAATAACATCCAACGAATTAAATCATAAGTTTAGATCCCTGTGTCCTTATTGAGTAGTCAAAATTCCATGTTCCCAGGCCTACCATCAACACCAAGGGGGTGTTTCCAATGTGCAACTTATGCTCCCAACATCCAGCTATCCCAGCGAGACTTCCAATTTTCAATTTTTTGTTTTCTACAGTCTTCCTTGCACTTATACTGACTTGCACCAACACACTGTCCCATAGTTGGGGTTGGCTCTCTCCTCCCCCCTGCTATTCCTCCCCACCCCTCCCACCCTCTGACCTCTTTCAACATAGTTTAGGTTGACTCTCTCCTCCCCTTGCTATTGCTCCCAACTTGCCTGTACCTCTAACCTCTATTCCCATAGTGAGGGTCATCTCTCTCCCCAATCTACTATTCCTTCCCACCCACCCCAACTTCTGACCTCTGTCAGCATAGTTGAGGTTGCATCTCTTCTCCACTTGTTATTCCTTCCCACCCATCTCAAATTCTGACCTCCAATCTCAGCTTCCTAGCCTCACTTCACATCTGCTGCATCTCTGAAAAACCACCAGGCTTGTCACCCCAGAAACTAGCCAGTCATTGCCATGCATACAATCCTTGTCTGACCATTGATAACCTCACCCATCACACCCAAAACCCATCATTCGCCATAAATACCATCCTTTTTTAACCAACGAACACCCTCGGCTATCACACCAACCAACCACCATTCACAATGCATGTCGTCCTTTTCTGACCAATGACCAACCCTTCCCATCACACCAACCAACCAACATTTTCCAAAGGTAGGGTATACCTCTCAGAGGAGCCTCAATTTGCGCCCAACCTATGCGATAAATCCACACCACTTCTTTCTCAGGTGCATCTAACTAGATCTCTGCCTTCACCATGAATCGAAAAAGAGAGCCCTTCCCTATGTAGGTTTTAACCCTGTACAAAAATTACTTGCAAATGAATTATTAAAATAGAAAAATAAACAATGGCGAGTACATAAAACAAATATACATAGATATTTTCCCTTGGATCCAAAAAATTGGACTACTAGATTGATTTTTCATTTTATTCCTTCCAATGTTACAAAAGCTATATATACATGTCGAAGCATTCATAAACCCCAATCCACTAACCATAGATTAGAACATAATCATAGTTCCCTTGACTAGATATACAAAATATCATGGGAAGAAAAACATCATGCCCACAACCATGTGAAAAACCCATGTGCAAGACCATGGGTAGGTCTGATAACCGTATTTGGGTCCGCTTCCCATCCTTGGGTCCGCCCAACTATTAATGGGTCCGCATATAAAAATTTCTCAGGGCACTGCACATGGTGTAATGTACAGTGCATGGGACTAGTCATGGAAAGAATGTAACACACACCCAACACACTCCCATGTCAAATGCTTCCGTTGAAACCCTTCACGCCCACCCTGCAAACAAGTCACAACTCTACATCCAACTCGTTGAGATACTTTCCTCATATACAACTCTCCATAAGAGGTTCCACAGACCCCTAGACTCACACCCCTTCTTCCTTCCAAATTTTTTTGATATTTCAGACGTTCTTTAGCGCTACCCCTCCTAAGATTCAACCCTACATTTTTCAACGTCTTCCAACCCCTTTTGTTTCTGCTAATTGGGACAAAGAATTCAAGGCATGGTAGCTCCGACGCTCCAACGCTTATTCTTCCCCACGAGTTTGGCTTCCACTCCCAAAGGGGTTACAATTATCCTCACATAGGCCATTCCTAAATGCACCATTCTAGGGCTTGAAAGAAGCTCCATGCTTCTGTATAGAAGCTTCCGCTCTCGAACCCCCAAGGTGAAGACATTATCGTCTGATACTATGGCTACTAAAAATTCAAGGTTGGAAAAGCCTTCGTTCAAGTTCCTCGAGTCACCATGACAACCAGAAGAATAAATAACTTCATGAACACACGTATCATCCCTTTCCTACAACATAACACTCAAAAGCTAAGACATCAAGATTCGAGAAGAACAACCAAACCCCTATCATACATGCAGTTTACATGTAACCTTTTACATTAATAAATGGGTCTTTAAGGAATATTTTTGTGTATCCACAGTTCTGTGGCCTTCACCATGACCCATAAATTCACCTTCTACTTCTCTGTATTTAATTATTTGTTCCTTTTTAGTAAACTTATGTTTTTAAAAATAAATGGCATTGAGCTCATAGTTACCACTTTTCATTTATTATCATCTGATTAATTATACCATTTCCGCATTGCATGCTTTTCTATAAACACCGCCAAATCACTAACATACAAGTCTGCTTCTAGCTCAGAAGATTATTCTCACTTTCTTGCTCCTCAATTTTAAGTATCTATAAAAGCAGCAACATATTGTACAAAAATCATTTCTACATTGAGGGGGTGATGTTAAAATAATGTACAAATGTAGGCTCTTGGAATTGTGACTTGTCTTATTTTTTAGTTGTGTTCTCATGATTTGTACTTGTTTATTGTAAATGTAGTTCCACATTCGCCAACCGGGTAACAAACTTCACACACATACTAATTCAAAACAAAAATTTGTAAATTTATTACCAACACTTAATTCCTTGTTTTGCTTCACAATTATACAAACATATATTGTAATAAAAAATTTTACTTTTAAAGTTTCCATAATAAACATACTCCAGAAATAAAATAATGAAAAAAACATAATCTAAATATTGTGCCTATAACAAAAGAATCCACACAATCCATAGATGCATCACAAAAAATTGACATTTAACTACATTTTCCAACCTGCAAAATTGTAGACTAATACAACTAATGTCGAACAAAAATTACGAAAATTTTACATGGCTATGTTTTCATCAAGCACTCTAAATTCCTATACCAGTCACCTCCAAAAAATCTATCCATAATTAAACAAACATGAAATCTACAACAACCCCCATTAAGAACTCCTTCAAGCCTGAAACGCTAAATCAGGTTATCCAGAGGCAGTAGTGGAATATTGCCAATGGAATTTGTATTTGGAGAAGGGGAGAAAACATTTCCATTTTCAATAACATCATTCATACCTTCAATTGACTCCACAAAAAACCCATATCTTTCTAACAGGTACAAAGCATCCGCAATTGCTAGTGTACATAATCTAGTCACCATGTCATAAACCTTTAGATGCACTTCCATAAAACCAAACATATGTACTTTTCCTTGAGTTACAAGAAAAGGCACATAGCCTGGGAGTTTGATATTTATATCCATTCACAGAATGTCAAGCAATATCCAACTCAACCCCCACTCATCTTAAAATATTCTATGTTTCGTTCAATTGAAACTTGGCTAAAATTGAAATCTTCTATCTCTTCAATCGACAAAAAATACATTGAACCATTATTCAAAAGACAAACCAACTCTTTCCTGTGCAATCCTAATGCCATACACCATATATTAGGGATAGGAACAAATGAAACACCCCACTGGTTTCTTATAACATCCAACTAATAGATGGTGTAGCCATAGAAAGGATAGTCTTCATAATATTTGTCTAAATATAACTAGAAAATTTTCACTTTGTGAAATACAACTTGCTTTGGCTCCACCACACCACCAAAAGGAGGTTTCACCCTTCTACAAAGCATGTCCACACTCGTGCAAATAAAAAATGTCAGTACCTGTTTTCACACATATGTTTCAGCATAGCTTAATCATATTTCTATGAGCTAAATTTCTCCAATAAAGAAAATAATCCCCACTCTCAGATAGTCATAGTCCCAATATTTTTATAGATCTTTGTAAAAGGGTTCACTATGAAATAATTCTTTGAATGCAAAGATCCTCCACGCGCAATGAATAGAACCATCGATCCAATTGTAAATTGAATTTTGTACCCAAAGTCCATAAAAGGAAAAACCAACAAAACATGTACCTTTCATACAAGTTTCCAAAAAAATAAATCCAAATTATTTGTCTCTACATCCATTGAAAGAAGCATGAAAAACCGAGTTTTCCAATAGAAGACTCCATTCTTTACAAAGCACCCAAGATTTTATGAGCGTTGATACAGGAAGCCAATGGAATACAAGCATGAGAATCTGAAATGGAAAAAACTACCAAATACATGGATCCATCGGAAAATAAACAAATTTCCTAAAACTAAACCAAATATTGCACGTCACATTGCTAAGGATAAAATCCTTAAAAAAAATTATCCAATCAAACATGAAAATAATTAGATTTAATAACTGTAAAATATCCTTTACAAACATTCGAAAACAATTTAAGAAATTACTAACATTCTTGAAAAAACCAAATCTTTTCTCTTCTAAAACATTATTTCAACCAACAACCCTTCGAATGCAACATAAACCCAAAAATAAATAAATAAAACAAAACGATTTTTCCAATATGCCCCTGAAGCCGGACATCTGGGTTGGGCTCCCCTTCAACTCATTTCTACGCAACACCAGTACGACCTCTAACTACCCAACCATCATGAGCTCCACCACCACTATATTCTTTTTCTTTTCAATTTTTATGCTAATAACCACTTTATGTTATTTTCCTTAGAAAAACACAATTGTCTTGAACATAACATTATATAAAAAAATATCCATTCTTCAAAATAATATTTTATTTCTTAAAAATATAAGTTGTTAAAAATAATTTTTTTTAAAATATATTTACAAATATCTATCTAATATTGAAAGAAAAAAAACCATTTCTTCCGTTTTAACATCTTCTCAAGTAACAATCTTGCAAAATAACATTAGTGGGGAAAAAATAAATTAATTAACCTTTCCCTCCGCACCAAAAACACGAGTATGACGAAACGTTACACGGATGGGTCAGATTCCCCACCAACTAACTCTATTATTAACCATCCTTACCTTCGTCCACCCGATTGTCTCCAAGTCTGATCAGCAATAGAAATTTTTTTATTTTTTTATTTATTTTATTTTTCTTTTCTGAAAATCAATTTCGTTTTTATTTTCAAATATATTTTCAAACAACTATTCTTTGAAAATAAATTTGTTGTCAAAAAAAATCTTATAAATAACATTTCCCCTCCACGCCCGAAACACGAGTACATAGAAAACATGAGTATGGAACCTTCTATTTCAGGGTTGGGCTCATGGCATTATCCAACTAGTCTACATTCCCATCTCGGCTTTCGACTACTGCACTGACTCCAGCTCTGACTATGTTTCAAATATTCTTTCTTTGTTTTTTCCACCATGCCTATCAATTTCCTCTACTTTCTTATGATCGCCTTTATTTCAATTAAACCTTCCCCGCTCTCCTCCATGTGCATATAGTGTTTCTTGGCACCAAACTCTAAAACAAAATTCTCATGCTCGTTACATCAAATGTAAATCCTTCTTTTCTCTTTTCACACGACATTACATATCAAACAAAGACGAATCTTCTAAATAAGTCATAACACATTCTACTATCAAAATAAAACAAACAATGTCATCTTTTACTCCATACCTGTCACATGACGCCAATTTTAAATTAGAAGACTCACTGAAAATTCGACAAGCTCGCCTGTGCTTCTCTTACGTCCATTCACTGCAAGAAAAACACTTGAATCAGTGACAATACAATTCACACAAATTTTTTTATATACCTCATTTATGTTATCACTATAATGAGCCGAGACAACCGAAAAGTAAAATATCTTTTTTTTTCTAAACCACAACCATAGCTTGCATGCAATTATGCAACTAATCGCCTCTTTCTATGTCTATAAGCAGTCCCATCCTCTTTACATGTCCACAGGTTGTCCCTCCAATTCAATTAGAAATCCGATCAATCATAGTCGAAGAATATTATTCCAGTCTAGCTATACACAAGAAAAATCACCTGAGTAATAATGTAGACTGTTCATCTCTTCCATCTTTAGAACATCAATCTTCTCTTCAGTGATAAAACATTCCATTTGGTAATGTGCGGTTGCCTCTTGACACGCTATGGTTGACCCATCCATGGTGGAATTCCATCGATCGAAATTAATTTTTTTGATTTTTCAATGGCCATGATCGATTATTTCCAGTTACCCCTGACATGCCATGTTTGCCACCATGCACATCCTTCGCTCTTAGATGACCTTTTGATCCACGACCACCACGTCTCCACGCCTCTGTGACCTCCCTCTCATCCCAATTGTTCATCGAGCTTTTAGACAAAGAATATTCCACCAACACTCTAGCCTGACCATTGAAAAATCAGAAAAATTAATTTCCATTGATGGATTTCCACCGCGAGTTGAAATATACTTAGATTAGTAAATATGTTTGGTTAGTAATAATTTTTTTTCTAAATATATTTAGATTTATATTTATATCTTCTCATTTGCATAATATTAGATTCAAATCTTGAAACATTTATTTTCTTTATGTAAATGAAAACTTGTTGGTGCTAATAGTTATGTTAGGTGGTTAGTTGCCACCTACACATATACATTAAAAAAAAAATTCTTTTTAATTTCTACCTTAGAGTAAAGGTAATAATTTTTTATCAAAATTATTATACTCCTTTATACCATATTCGAGAGTTTATATATATATATATATATATATATATACACACGTGAATTATTTATGATTTGAGATATTTAACAAAGACATTGGATACAAACTTAATACTTTACCATTATAATTGAACCTGGAATTACAGCTAGTCGCTCAGCTATGAATTAATGTTTTTCCCGTAACACTTGTCATCTCGCTTTAATGCTATTACAGCTGGAGTTGTATTAACTTTTTTAATCCAAACTCTAATTGTACGAGACAGCTGTAGCATCACACAGATTTATACGGGGTTTACAATGTACTTAGGCTTGATCTTCGCCATTGGTTTGATGTTGGTGAGATCGCCAGTATACGTTTAGGTGGGAGCTTGTTCTAGGTATCCCCACCAACCCTAGAACACCTCTCTGGCGTTATTTTGCATGACACTCATCTCTTCTCATAGGTTCTCCAAATTTTACTCCAGCCAAGCTTAGAATTCTTGATGCATCGAGGGTAGAACTTTGATGCGACGAGCTTAGAATCTTGATTATATGTAGATAAATGGTCATGCCAGCTAGCGTTTAACTCAGCTTAGCCCTGGAGGTAAACTCTTGCTTAAGAGCTAACCTGGTTCAATAAATACCTCAGAACTTTCCTGCAAGAAATCTTGTTTTCTTTTCATTGCTCAGGTTAAGTTTATTTCTAAATGTATCTTGTTTTGAGTTACAAGTTTTCCATTATATTTATGTGCACTGTTATTCAGATTGTGAAATTGTTTTTACTAACCCCTTTTTATTCATTTAATCTCACTGTCGGGCAAAGTTTATGGAGAAGTCCACAACTGATAACCCTTTTGGTGGTCTTCACAGGTAATACGTTTCTGTTTCACTATTTCCCATCTTCTTGAATTTTTTTTTTGTTTTAATCTTAATCTTTCTTCAGCCATGATACTTATTTTTCTCATGACTATTTTATTTCGACAGGTGTGCCTTCAAAAAATCCATGGCAACCCTCACTGCATAACTCTTCAGTTTTTACAGGTCTGGATTTGACTTACTCTACTTGAAATTTTCCCAGGTATTTGGCATTTACTATATCTTGATCGTTACTGGCTTTGTACTATCATTGCATGCATGTAAAGATTTATCTGTATAAGAAAAGAAAAACTGTTTGTTGTTACTATACAGGATATTTTGTCCTTTTAATACCCAGGTGTCTAGACCACCGAATACCCATTGTCTGAGTATTTAGAGTTTCATTCTCCTAGAAGGCGACTAGATTTGGGATTGGTATTTTCACCCAAACCCTCATTTGACAGCCTACTAGAATTTATTGTAAAGATTATAAAGATCCTACAGATATTCTTATAGCATGTAATCTTTTAAATCATTGCTATTTGCTTCCAATCTTTAGCAGGAGTTATTTGGTACAATGTAATTGTTACATATGTATAGAAGGTTTATACATAATTCTTGATATCTATTATAGCATTAACTTTTCCCTTACAGGTAGTTTTTTTGGAAGGTGTATAAAGTTTAAATTTCTCACTTCCAGATTATTATTCTCTATTTTTTTTGTTTTCTGTAGTTATTTATTTCCTTTCTCACATGATATTATTAAATACTTCTAGAATTTAACATTCTGTCCTTACAATATACTAGTAATTCATTTTACAACATTTATCTCTTAAAGGAATAATAAATTTAACAGTGTTATGTGAAAACTTAAATCCATAATCATTTAAAATATAGTATATCTTACACTACTGCACATTCCTTCCTGAATTATAGTAACTTAAAAATAAAGGTAAATAATATATACTAACAGATACAGAACTGCATGAATACTCATTTGTGAATTTAAATGATGTAGTTGTAGTCCTCCCAACCATCAAGTGAAGCAATTACGTCATCCTTGCCCTCGTGCTCCAAACTGAATGGTATGGGTTAACAGTGGATTGTCTTTCTGCTGTGACCTTAGGACACCCAGTCTAGTCAGTACCAGAAACTTCAGGAAACTTCTAAGTGTAATTCCACTGGATATTACCAACTCAATAATTTCACACTCCTTCCTTTTTTTCCAACAACAAAACCCCTACTCCTCCCTGGGATCAATTCTTTATCCTTAGAGGAGTAGGTAACTGTTTCCAACTGTTCCCAACCTCTTTTCAGTTCTTCGAAACATTTTACCATCAAATTTTTACTTTTATTATCCAGTTATTTTCATAACATTTTTATTATTAAAATTAATAACATTAATTGTCTCAGTTTCTTCATTAACAAATAACAAAAATTATTTAAGTAGTTAACCAACTAGTTAGCAATAATTATGGCTATCACAACTTCCCCCGAGGGAGTAACACCGTGCTTGGTGTTTTTTTTAACTATAGCTCTAAAAAGAGCTCTGGGTAAACTTCCCGTAGGAACTTTTCATCCTCCCAAGTAGCCTCATCCGAGCTGAAGTGCTTCCATTGCACTTTAACCTGGGTGATAGCTCGCTTTCGGAGCATGATTTCCCTTTGGTCAAGTATGCATTGTGGCTCGACTAGGAACTCTCCGTCCAGCTCTACCTGCAACCATAAGAATTTCTTTGTCATTTTCTCACAAAGGAAATCACCTTTCAAGTTAGGATTGGATTGTTATCCTACCTCTATATGTTGCCAATTAATTATGTGCTTTGAATCATGCACATAACGCTTCAATAATGACACATGAAATACATTGTGTACTCGAAAGTGGATGGGTAATGCTAGCCGATAGGCTACAGGTCCTACCCTCTCCAAAATTTGAAAGGGTCCACAAAATTTGGGAGCTAATTTGGCACAAGAAGTCCATCACAAGGTACTCCTTTTTGGCTTGATCCTTACGTACACATGGTCTCCTACTGTGAACTCCCGATAGTACCTTTTCTTATCTGCATAGATCTTCTATTGATCCTATGTAGCCTTCAGATTTTGTCTTATTTTCCTTACCTCTGCTTCCATTTCAGCAAGCATCTCGGGTCCTAACATCAGTTTTGTCTCAAGGCTGCTTCAATTTATGGGCTTGTGACACTGCCTTCCATATAAGGCCTCAAAAGGACTCATTTTTAGAGATTCCTGATAACCATTATTGTAAGAAAATTCAAAAAGGTGCAGGTACTCTTCCCATTTAGATGGCTGCTACATCACATACAAGCGCATCATGTCTTCCAGTACTTGGTTCACCCACTCCATTTGACCATCGGTCTGGGGGTGATAAGAGGTGCTGAAGTTTATCCGCGTTCCCAATCCTGAAAAGACGGTTTTCCAAAATGCAGACGTAAACTTGACATCCCGATCTGAAATGACAGTCTTTGGGATTCCATGTAGCTTAAAAATTTCCTTCATGAATATGTCAGCTATTTGTACAGTCTTGTAAGTAGATTGTACTGGTATAAAATGTGCAGATTTACTCAATCTGTCCACCACCACCATTATGGAATCATTTTTTCTTTTTGTCCACGGTAAACCTGTAATGACGTCTAGGGATATGACCTCCCACTTCCATTCAGGTATTGGTATGGGCTGCAATAATCCTGTAGGATTTTGATTCTCTACCTTCACTTGCTGACACTCCAAACACTTACTTAAATATTCAACAATGTTTTTCTGCATACCAGGCCAGAAAAATATCTTCCTAATTGCAGTCAAAATTTTTTGGTATCCCGGATGGCCTACATAATTGTCACGATGGTATTCATTCATTATCAACTCTTTCAGATCCACACGGTTAGGCACATATACTTTACCTTTGAAAGTTAACACTTGATATTCATTTATTCCATACTCAGATGTGCCCCCATGCTTTCTATTTTCTTCCACTTGTTGCCACAAGAACTGGTACTCAGGATCTTTTCACACTTCTTCCTTTACTTGCTCGGAAAATCTACTTTCTAGCTGATTATAGTATAATTCATATCTACTTTAAAGCATTCCATCTTTCCTATCTTGAGTTTAAATTTTCTTGCTTGAAGTAACTTGTCAAGTTGCTATGATATATTTTTAATACAAACTTTTTTCCCAAAAAGTAGTGTCTCCATACCTGGAGCGCATGAACTACTGCTGTCAACTCCAGATCATACGCCAAATATATTTTTTCACGATCCTTTAGCTTCTTAGATTCATATGCTGCCACTTTACCTTCTTGAGATAGGACTGCCCCAACACCATCTTTACTTATGCCCGTACATACTTCAAATTCTTTGCTAGGATCAGCTACCCTTAACACAGGAGCAATGGTCAAAAGATGTTTCAGTTTTTCAAGACTATTTTGGCATTCCGTGGTCCATTTGAAAACTTTTCCTTTCCTTTGCAAGGAAGTAATAGGAAAAGCAATTCTGGAAAATCCTTCAATAAATTTTCGGTAGTACCTAGCTAGTCCCATAAGGGATGTAATATCTACCACGTTCTAGGGTACTCGCCATTCTGTGATTGTTTTAATCTTTTCTGGATCAAAAATGATCCCCTCAGTGGAAATAATGTGTCCCAGATACTGGATTTTTGTTTTGAAGAAATCACACTTGCTGAATTTTGCGTACAGTTGGTGTTTTCTTAGCATTTCCAGCACAATCCTCAAATGCTCCTTATGCTCTTCCTGATTTTTAGAATAGATCAAAATATTGTCTATAAAAATAAGTACAAAATTATCCAGGAAAGGATGGAAGATCCCATGCATTAGCCTCATGAAAGTTGTTGGTGCGTTTGTTAACCCAAAGGGTCATATCACAAATTCATAATGAACATATCTTGTACGAAATGTTGTCTTGCAAATGTCTTCCTCCTTGATTCGAATCTGGTGATATCCAGATCTCTGATATATCTTGGGAAACACCATGGCCCCTTTTACTTGATCAAATAGATCATCAATCCTTGGTAAAGGGTATTTGTTTTTTTACTGTTAATTTGTTGAGCTGCCTATAATCCATGCGCATACGCATGGTCCCATCTTTCTTTTTCATGAACAGAACTGGTGCTCCCCAAGGTGACACACTTGGGTGAATATAACCCTTATCCAACAGTTCCTGTAACTACATCTTCAGCTTTGTTAATTCCAATACACTCATTCTATAAGGAGCCCTTAACATGGGAGAAGCTCCAGGAATTAACGCTATAGTAAAGTCAATGTCTCTGTTTGGTGGTAATCCAAGAATATTTTCTAGAAAAACATCCAGGAATTCTTGCACTACCGGTATACTTTCCATTGTAGGTTATTTCTCCTTAGAATCTGCATATCCTACCTGAATAGCATATAATTGGCACCCCTTCCTTATACATTTATTCATTTGGGATGTTGTTATTGGACGTAACTGTAATGGTTTTCTGATTCCTTGAATTTCCTTCCGAGTTCCATCGTGCATTCTGTAATAAATAAATTTTTCCTTACAGTCCACTAGAGTCCAATGCTTTTCTAGCCAATCCATGCCTAACAAAACATCATAGGATCCTAATGGATGAACATTAAGATCTACTTGTATCTGCTTATTTAAAATTTCTAATATATAGTTCAGAATTTTAGCAGTCACTTTACGCTTTGCCCTAGTGGCTAGCTGTACTAGCCAAGAATTTTAAATTTTCGATCCTTCAATTTACACAACTCTACCACCTTGGGACTAATATAGCTCAAACTTGCGTCCGGATCTACTAAAATAGAAATAGACTGAGTTGGTATTTTACCTTCTAGCTCAATCATCATGGGTTGATAATTCGCTTGCCTGTCCTCCAATTTTGCATTAATACAGGGAATGTTTCGTGCTACATCACCCACAATAGAATCTTCCTGCAAGTTTTCTACAACATCATTTCTTTTTCGCTGTGGGTAGTTTTTGTAGTAATGTGCTTCACCACACCCCCAACATTGTAAAGGTGATTTGGTAACCTGCCCTTGCTCAAGCTTGTTGGATGCTTCTGTAGGCTTTTCGTCTGCTAGCCATTTGATCCTCTGGTGATTTCTGCCAAATTGCTTACTGACAGGATTTCGTGTAGATTTCTTAAAGTTGCCACTTTTGGCACCCTTGAAACTCAAATTACTTTTCTGTCCTTTCTTTGGCTGCCAATTCTTGCCAAACTCCCCTTTTTCCTTGGATTGCTGATAGCACATTCGTGCTTTACGAATAGCTTCATCCATGGTTCGGGGATTTACAAATTCTATCCTCTCCTTCATGTGTGTTGGAAAGTGGCTTAGAAATCTCTGCACTTTAGCCTTCTCCTCTCGAAGATATGGAACATAGCATAATAGGGATGTAAACTTAGTGATGCAATCATCCATGGTAATCTGTCCCAGCCTTAAATCATGAAATTCTTTAGCCTTTTCATCATAAAATCTTTCTGTTAAGTACTTGTCCTTGAAATATTGCTGGAATGATTCCCAGGTGACGTCTTGTTCTTCAATACTACATACATTCTTCACTTCCTCCCACCACAGATAAGCTTTCTCCCTTAGCTGATATATCGCTAATCTAGCCTTCAGGTTGCTATTATATTCATACACCTGAAAATACTTGTTTATATTTATTAACCACGCTTCTGCCACCTCCTCAGCCTCACCATCAAAAGTTGGTGGTTTAATTTTACGAAATTTCTCTTGGATTTCTACTTTCTGTCTCTTGACTTCTTGCTCATTTGACAAGTTTCCAGATTCTGCTTCATTATAATTTTTATTCTTGATTCACTAAGAGGGGCTCCTTTCCACCTTTTCTTTAGTGTTATTTCTTGTTTGTTGTTCACCTTCTTCTTGTATGCCTCGATCAGTACCGGGATGTTCCACCTCCTGGTTTTGTTTATCTGACAGACTCTTTAATATCTTCTCTTGGTCTCACAGTAATCGCTCATTATCTTTTCGAACGCGCACCATTTCCTCCTGTAGTTGTTGTACTGTGTTTAACAGGAAACTGGTTTGGTGTTTTTTTTCTTCTAACAACCTAGTTGTTTTCTATTGCTCTTCGACACTTAGTTGGACCCACATTTCTGAGTTCATCACTGGTTGATCCTAGGGTTCCCCAGTGTCTTGAGGAAGCTGTTGTGGAGTTCCTATTCTCATGATGTTCCTGCTAGATTGCTAAATTCTATCTCTATGCATCATTTTCACACAACTTATCGTTAGTTGACCGTTAGGGTCCCAGTGTATGAACACTACTTTAATACCACTTGTCACCTACACATATACATAAAAAAAAAATTCTTTTTAATTTCTACCTTATGTTTATCAAAATTATTTTACTCCTTTATACCATATTCGAAGGATAATATATATATTTCCAATGCCTATGAAATATATATATATATACATGAATTATTCACCATCTGAGATATTTAACAAAGACATTGGATACAAACTTAATACTTTACCATTATAATTGAACCCAGAATTATACCTAGTCGCTCGGCTATGAATTAATGTTTTTCTCGTAATACTTTTCATCTCAATTTAATGCTATTACAACGGGTTGTATGAGTTGTATTAACATTTTTAATGCAAACTCTGATTCTCCAAGACAACTGTAGCATCAAACGAATATCTAAGGGGTTTACAATGTACTTAGGCTTGATCTTCGCCATTGGTTTGATGTTGGTGAGACCGACAGTATACGTTTAGGTGGGAGCCTATTATAGGTATCCCCGCCAACCCTAGAACAACTCTCTAGCATTATTTTGGATGACACTAATCTCTGCTCACTGGTTCTCCGAATTTTACTCCAGCCGAGCTTAGAGTTCTTAAAGCGTCGAGGGTAGAACTTTGATGCGCCGAGCTTAGAATCTTGATTATATGTAGATAAATGGCCGTGCCGGCTAGCGTTTAACTCAGCTGAGCCCTGGAGGTAAACTCTTGCTTAAGAGCTAACCTGGTTCGAGAAATTCCTCAGAACTTTCCTGCATGAAATCTTGTTTTCTTTTCGTTGCTCAGGTTAAGTTTATTTCTAAATGTATCTTGTTTTGAGTTATAGGTTTTCCATTATATTTATGCGCTATGTTATTCAGATTGTGAAATTGTTTTTACTAACCCCTTTTTATTCATTTAATCTCACTATCGGGCAGAGTTTATGGAGAAT
Source organism: Pinus albicaulis (assembly GCA_034641835.2). Lineage (NCBI taxonomy): Eukaryota > Viridiplantae > Streptophyta > Pinopsida > Pinales > Pinaceae > Pinus > Pinus albicaulis. Next base: position 551,067,808 of record CM076571.1, read on the forward strand.
TCCACACCCAATAACCCTTTTGGTGGCCTTCACAGGTAATACATTTCTGTTTTCACCAGGTAATACATTTCTGTTTTCACCATTTCCCATTTGCTTGATTTTTGTTTTTTTTTAATCTTAATATTTCTTCGGCCACAATAATTATTTTTATCGTGACAATTTTATTTCGAAAGGTATGCCTTAAAAACTTCCATGGCAACTCTTGTTGTAGAACTCTTCAGCTTTTACAGGTCCGACTTTGACTTACTCTACTTGAAATTTGCCCAGGTATGCTTCGCAACTTGTCCAATTGGCCTATGTGTGGATCTCTACACACAAACCCTCGGCTTCTGAACTCGAAAGCTTCAAACTGTTTCTTTGCTTTGACTATCCTCAATAGGATGTTACTGTAGCATATATATATATATGAAATTTGACTATGTTAATTTTTATTTCACTTCGGTGAATTTATTCTAAGAAGGGTTTTTCCCTTGGATGTTTTACACTTTGGGTTTGGTTATTACAGTTCTTATGGTATTGTTTTGGATTTAACCCATGTGTTTGCAAACCTACGGACTTATAGATCAAAGTTTTCATTTCGTTATAAGTAGGCACAACCCAGTTCTCCACCGTTTTCTTGCTATAAATATAGATTTTGATTTCATGGCATTTTATATACGTTTTTACAACAGTAATGCCTTCAGATTTTACTGTCTTCTATGTGTAATCTAGGTTTCATCTTTATTTCTTTACTGTTAAAAAAAATAAGGTTTTACTCTAATGTCATTAAATGTGTTTAAAGAATTTTCCTTTTCTTGGCATTTACTATCTCTTGATCCTTATTGGCTTCGTACTATCATTGCATGCATATAAAGATTTATCTGTACAAGAAAGAAAAATTGTTTGTTGTTACTGTACAGGATATTTTTTCCTTTTAACACCCAGTTGTCCAGACCACCAAATACCTATTATCCATGTATTTAGAGTTTCATTCTCTTGGAAGGCAACTAGATTTGGGATTGGGTTTTTCACCCGAACCCTCATCTGACAGCCTACTATAATTTCTTGTAAAGATTATAAATATCCTACAGATATTCTTAAAGCATGTAATCTTTTAAATCATTGCTATTTTCTTCCAATCTTTAGCAAGAGTTATTTGGTACAGTGTAATTGTTACGTATGTATAGAAGGTTTATGCATAATTCTTGTTGTCTATTATAGCATTAAATTTTCCCTTATAGGTAGTTTTTTTTGGAAGGTATATACAGTTTAAATTTCTCACTTCCAGATTATTTTTCTTTGTTTTTTTTGTTTTCTATAGTTATTTATTTCCTTTCTCACATGATACTATTAAATACTTCTAGAATTTAACATTTTGTCTTTACAATATACTAGTAATTCATTTTACATCATTTAGCTCTTAAAGGAATAATAAATTTAACAGTGTTATGTGAAAACTTAAATCCATAATCATTTAAAATATAGTATATCTTACACTGCTGCACATTCCTTCCTCAATTACAGTAACTTAAAAATAAAGGTAAATAATATATACTAATAGATACATAACTGCATGAATACTCATCTGTGAATTTAAATGATGTAGTTGTGGTCCTCCCAACCATCAAGTGAGGCAATTACGTCCTCCTTGCCCCCGTGCTCCAAACTGAATGTAGTACGGGTTAACAGTGGACTATATTTTTGCTGTGACCTCTGGACACCTAGTCCAGTCAGTACCACAAACTTCATGAAACTTCTGAGTGTAATTCCACTGGATATTACCAGCTCAAAAATTTCACACTCCTTCCTTTTTTTCCAACAACAAAACCCCTACTCCTCGCTGGGATCAATCCTTCATCCTTAGAGGAGTAGGTAATTGTTTCCAACTGTTCCCAACCTCCTTTTAGTTCTTGGAAACATTTTACCATCACCTTTTTACTTTTCTTATCCAGTTATTTTCATAATAGTTTTATTATTAAAATTAATAACATTAATTGTCTTAGTTTTTGCATTAACAAATAACAAAAATTACTTAACTAGTTAACCAACTAGTTAGAAATAATTATGGCTGTCACAGTAGTAAATAGATCTGGTTAGTAATAAATGTTTAATTGATTACTAAATATATTTGGTTAGTAATAATTTTTTTAATATATATATATATATATATATATATATATATATTTGTATTTCTCATACATAATTTATTTTTCTTACTACTATGCTCAAATTAAAATATTTAAACATTCATTTTCTTTATATATATACATAAGTCCAACTCTCAACTAATAGACACAATAAGAACTTGATGCTAATAATTATATTAATTGGTTATTAAATATATTTTTCATTTGGTTAGTATTAAATGGTTAATTATTTAATAAATTATATAGTTAGTAATAATTCTTTTACTAAACATATTTAAATTTTTATATTTTCAAATTCAATTATGTTTTCTTATTACATATGGTCAGATTAAAATCTTGAAACATTCATTTGTTATATATATATATGTGTGTGTCCAACTCTCAACTAATAGACACAATTTTATATTTTGAAAAATATGTTGAAACATTAATTTGTTATATATATATATATATATATATATATATCTGTGTGTGTGTGTGTGTGTGTCCAATTCTCCACTAATAAACATAATTTTATATTATGAAAAATTTTCAATATTAATAGTGATGTTAATTTTTTAGTAATTATATTTAGATCAGTAAATATATTTGGTTAATAATAAATATTTTACCAAATATATATGGATATAGATTTGTATCTTCTCATACTTAATCATATTCAAATCTTGAATTATTCATTTTCTTAAGTTCAACTCTCCACTAATAAAGTTTGATATTATGAAAACTTCCGATGGTAATAATTATGTTAATTGGTTAGTAAATATATTTAATTAGTAATAATGTTTTTACTAAATATATTTTGATTTATATTGGTATATTCTCCTACATAATTTATATTTCTTAGTGCTTATGCCTATAATCAAATATTAAAACATTCATTTTATTTATATATATAAACATAGTAGACTAATAAACATAGTTTTATATAGATAAACATAGTTGACTAATAAACATAGTTTTATATTATGAAAAATAATAGTTGTGTTAATTTTATATTACAAAAAATAATAGTTTTGTTAACTGGTGTAATAGATGATTAATTGGTTAGTAATATAGATGGATTTAGATTTGTATCTTTTCATACTTAATTTAAGTTTGATTAGAGATGACATTTAAACTTTGAAATATACATTTGTTATATATATATATATATATATATATATATATATATATATATATATATATATATATATATATATATAAATATAAAAGTAAGTCCAACTCTCCACTAATAAACACAATTTTATATTATGAAAACTTGTTCACTATTTGAAAACAACATCCCTAGGTATCATTGTGTCCATGTTTGAGGCATTGGATCAAATGTTAGATGATTTAAATGTTTTAGGCCATTGTGACATTAGATCCACAAGTAAATAGTTTTATATATGTTTTTTATAATGTTAGTTTTTTTCTTTTTAATAAGTTACATTGAATTTAGGTTTTGGTGACTTTTAAGTTAAAATTTTGTTATTACAAATTTGTTTCATTATAAATTTAAATTAATAACTTAATAAAACTATATTTTACATAAATTAGTTCAATGAATAACTTTTTTTTGTAAAATACATAAACATTAAATATTTTCATACATGAGCATTAAATTTTTATTTTCAATAAAATTTATATCATAAAATTAAACTCCACACAAACCAATTAATCTATATTGCATGGATAAAAAAAATATAAAAAGGGAAAATAACTATTTATATATTTAAATATTACATTTTTGTGTTATTATGCTCTCCAACAAAGTATGATATAAATGTTGCAATTAACGTCTTGACTATGTCAAATTATAGAGAATTAAAAATAAAAGTAAATTAAATAAAAAGATTGACATAATGTAGTGAACATTTTAACTATGTCAAAATACAATAAAGATAAAAATAATAAAATAAAATAATAATAAGCTATAAATAAAACCCATGGTATTCATGTGGAATGTAGTTTATTTAAAGGGGGAATTAAGATTGCCTAAATCAATCTTAACTTTGGATCTACCAAGAGTCAAGAGGGATCAAATGTCTTGATATGGAAACCTCTCCCCTCTTTGAAAACAACTCCCCTAGCTGCCACTGTGTCCATGTTTGAGCCATTGGATCAAATGTTTGCCACTATGTCCATGTTTGAGCCATTGAATCAAATGTTAGACGATTGTAATGTTACTTTTAAGTAAATAGTTTTATATATGTTTTGGCGACTTTTAAATTAAAATGTTTTTTTTTTTTTAATTTGTTAGATTTTAACTAATTTTTGTTTAATAAAATTTAAATTAATAACTTAATAAAACTAGATTTTACATAAATTAGTTCAATGAATAATTTTTTTTGTAAAATACATAAACATTAAATGTTTTGGTACATAAGCATTAAATTTTTATTTTCAAGAAAATTTATATCATAAAATTAAACTCCTTTATATTACAAGGATAAAAAACAATATAAAAAAAGTAAAATAACTATTTATATATTTAAATATTACATTTTTGTGTTACTATGCTCTCCAACAAAATATGATAGAAATGTTGTAATGTCATGTTTAACATTTTGGCTATGTCAAATTATGCAAAATTAAAACTAGCAATTGCACCATATGTTGCAAAAGAAATGCTGTAAGGTAATAACATAGGAAAGAGTAGTGTAGAAGAAATAAGTTGTTGCAGAGAAGGAGAAATCCTGAAGGAATGAAAGGAAAATTTTTCTTACATGGAAGCAGGTCATCGAGGTTTCAAAGATATTGATTATAAAGGTTATCAACTAGAAAATTTTGTTATAGATATTGAAATAGGCAATTGTGGATGAAAACATATATGTAAACCAACATAATGAAATAAGTTGGTGCAGAGAAGGAGCCATCGTGAAGGAATGAAAGGAAAATTTTTCTTCCATGGAAGCAGACCGTGGAGGTTTCAAAGATATTGATTATAAGAGTTATCAACCAGAAATTTTTTTTATAGATATTGAAATAGGAAATTATGGGTAAAAACATATATGTAAAACAACATAATCTGTTCACCTATATAAAAAAATTGTTATAGATATTGAAATAGGAAAGTGGGGTGAAAATCTTTTGGTGATTAATAATCGTTTGAAACAAGCATGAAATGAGCATGTAACTCAAATAAGATATTTTAAATACATTTAAGTACATTCTATCTAGTATAGATGAAAATAAAGAGAATTTTTGTTAACATAAATAGAGTTCACTACAAGTTCATCTACATATTCGAGTACCAATTGCATGTTTTTGAGATGCTTGTCAGAAATTGTGTATGAAGAACAATAGCCTTGGTATATGTTGTCATTCCTAGAGACAGCCTTGAGTTGTGAAAGACCAGTGCCTAGGACATCTTATATAGTAAGGAGCATAAAATATAAACCAATACCGCTATTAGAATGAGGCTCTTTACTACTTCAACTTTTACAGGGAGGTGCAATATAGATGGAACCAGAATATTCATAGACTCAACACAATGAAAAGATGTTGCAGAGGCAAGGAGTGAGTCCTCAATATAGATGCATCAGACAACTCAAAGATAGCTTCTTGTAAGGAGGGCTGGGTTCTAAAGTGATTTATAGAGATTTAAAGTCAGACGACGTTTGCGGCGTAGAAAATACAAAAGGAATACTTACTACTAATGTGATGGAATTCCATAAACATATATGAACATGAGATGGGCTTAGTATGATAAGAATCCATACATGTCAATAGTTTTCAAAGAATAACATCCCACAGTACTTAATATAGAGGAAACATGAGTGAAGTGATAAGTGAAACAACATATCATGCCTGAGCTATATTTAAAGCGCTAGACAAGTTTAGTATAAGTATCAATGGCGATAAATTTATACCAGAACTAGTGAGCCACTCGCATTCCAGAAAATGATAAAAAAAAGGTGGAAACAGTGAAACGAACAATTAAACAGTATCACGTAAGGCAGAATTACATACTATAAAACATTAAGACCAGAATCCTCACTTAAAATAAAACTCCTTATCGTTGAGACCCAACGGGCTCTTCACATTTCTCTTGAGATTTCAACAACAAGCATACAAAAACTCTTTCACAGCAAAATTCTTCAGAAAAATCTGGAACCTGTTTTTCTCTTCAAATCTTGCTTATATAGAGGCCTCCCAACATAAGCGAGAAGATATTTTTGGGAAAAATATCTTCCTCGCATGCCCGAAATTAGTTAGAGGTCCTTATCAAAATAACCAAAAATTCTGATGAGGAACAAAGGCATCTCATCATTTGCAGTTAGGCACTCGGCCGTTTTGAAACAAAATATTAAACAACAGTCTTGGCAGAAAAGTAAAATGCTGGAGTGGAATATAAATTCCACTTGAAACTTAAAAGTAATTTACTAGAGTAAAAGTAAAAAGGCCACTAGGGCTGAATCATTAATTGAGAGTATTTCACTGATGAGAAGGGGTTGAGGTAGTTGCTGACACTGGTGGTGGAACATTTGCTAACGAGCTGGCGATCTGGCTAGAATACCGGGTGCATCTTTGTTGACTATCTGCTGCAGGTTCAGGCATCGATACGAATCCTTCCACCTTGATATAGGCTTCGGTGAGGGCATTGAAACCTGCCTCGGTGGGGATCTTGTGTTTCATCAGATGAAGGAGACCAAATTCTTTGCGGAGCGATGAAACAATGATTTCAGCCTTTAACTGGGCGGTTTTGTCTGACAATAAATCAGTCTGGTCTATTTCTTCTTGGAGACAAGCGTTGTACTCTGATAATGGTTGTAGCATGGAGGGAGCGGTAGGATCCCAGCATGACGGAAGTCCAACTATTGTGATCTCAGCCCAAACTGTATCAAACCGATCCATATTAGTTGTCACACGTTGTAGGGCCCCTGAATCTATAACACGGGCAAAATCTTTGTCAATAATCTTCTGTCATTCAACGGCCTCCCTGAACTGACTTGGTATGCCATGCTTCTCCACCTCATCAGATTCCAACTCTTTCAATAAAGAAATATAACCTCTGGCATGCTGGGCTCTGCTGGGCAAGTTGATATCTCCCTCCTAATATTTCCTTCAGAGATAAAGCACAGACAATTTTGTTTCTTCAATGATCTTCAGGAACTCCCACTGATCTGTCACCGCTGAGATGATTTCCGACCAAATTATCCTTCTTGCATCCCTGAGGGTTATATTACCCTTCAGGTGGCTGTTGAGATTAGTGATGGTCTTTAGTTGCTATGCTTTTTCCTTCCTTTCTTGCTCTATTTCCTTCTGCATAGTCTCAATCTTCCTGGTATTTTCAGCCAAGGCAGTTTCCAACTTAGTTATTCTTAGCCTCATGGTGGAAGCCTGCTTCTCTAGTATAGCATTTTTAGCCTTCGCTATAGTCAGTTGCTCAGACAACGAACTATTCTCCGGTAAGACTGTAGTTGGCACACAACTATGATTATCCCAGGTCATCTGTAGTTCTGTCAGCCTGCCCTGAAGAATGGCCATTGTCTCTGCCATTTTTTCTTTTTCCTCCTTCTCCTTCGCCAGTGAGTCAGCCAAGTCTACTTTTTCTTTCTCTGCCTGTGCTAATTTAGCCGTCTAAACATGGTGGGATGCTGATATGCTAACCTTGCGTTTCAGTGACGCGACCTCCTTCTGCAATTGTTCAACCACATAGCGCTGCGGGTTGGAGTCTCCGGTTTCCTTTCCTTTGATCGACTCTAGGAGGCCGCGTATTTGATTCGACAGAGCATAGGAATTTTCCTGCTCATTTTTTAGGGTCACCCTCACCTGTGCATGCTTAGTCTCCAACTTCTTCAGCGTGATGGTGAGCCTCATTACCTCATCTTTCAACATGTCACCAACCACCTAAAACAGGTTGCATTTGTCAAGAGATGGTACCTTGGCCATGTCAATTGCATACTCAAGCACCCTGTAACTAGTGGTACCAGCATTAGGATCGAAGATTGCCTAAGCCATAGACAATACCAGGTGTTATGTGTCCACATTCATGGAAGCTGAAACCCTGGTAGGATATTTTTCCATGTAACCTTCTAGCTCAGCCTTGTACTTATCCCTGATCGTTCTGTTTTTTAGGCTCCTTTCAATTACAACTGGTGAAGCATCATCTCCAACGGCCTGTGAGACCTCAGAGTAGTCGGAAGAGGTAATAATATCTCTCAACACTTTGAGCCCAGCTTTGCTTCCGTCACGTTGGCCGTATGGTATTAATGGCTCAAGCAACTATTCTTCCCCTATAATCTCTAACTCGCTTCAGACTATTTTTTGCTTTTTGCAAAGGAGGGAACTTTTTCCTAAGGGTCCCACTTCTTCTTCTTTGCCTCTATTGGCTTCTCCTCCTTCCCCTGTGGAAGATGAATTTGTCTCCATCTGCGAAATCAAAGGCCAAGTTTCAAGGTTAGCCCTCCACTCTATAAACGGTCTCGACTCATGTGTATAAGGAGTAGACTTGTTCCTCCTTCTTCTGTTAGAGATAATCCCCCAGGTATCATAGGGCCAAGTCTTCCCCTGTCTTAAATCCATGCCTTGCAACAAATTCTCAACAACAGGAAGGGCATGTCTTGAATTTACAATAAACGAGCCAATAGTGATAGGGAGTTTCAGGATTTAACCCTTCTTAGCAGGGACAAAGTGGAGTTGATCAGATTTGAGAGTCTACCGAATATACTCCAGAGCATAAACTCATCGAGCAGGAAACACATGCAGCTGGTAAGGCGGAGCCTCGGCTCCATAGACCCGAATCTTAGTGTAATTTTCAAATAGATACCAATCCCCAGTGCTCTGGGTCTTACCAGCTTGTAGCCAGCTCTTCATTTCAGGAAAAACCCTGGGCGAGGGTGAGTCATGGATGATAGTGTAGACAATAGGCATGAACTCGTTTAGAACCTGGAATAACCCACCCCATTTGGTAATTGGTGTGTTGTAAAGTTCCAGTCGAAAACCATTTGGGGTTGAGAATTTACCTCGTATACCCTATCTAAGCCCAAACCCTTGAACTTATCAGCATGCTGATATAAGAAGAGGTAGAAGACCATCGAACAAAAGTGGAAGTGACCGGTTTCTGAAAGCTCTTGGAACTGGGTTTGAATGTTAGTAGCCAAGAAGCCAGGGATATTCAGAACTACCCTTGTTTGAGACATTAACCGCAAGAAATAAACACATGCCGTGGAAAATTCCCCCAAACCGCCTACACCTAAAAGACCTGCGATGAGGGCAAGGATGGGCTGCAATTATTCTTTGAACATAATCAATGGGAAAGGCTCTACAAAAGGAAGAGACGTAGCCTGGTTGCTAGTTATAGAGGAAATGAATTCTCTTTGTTGCTCCCATGGCAGTTTAGTGAACTCGGAGGTTAAAGTCATTTCACTGAAACTAGTATAGCTGGTGCTGGTGGGAAAGCGGAGGGCTTGCTTGATGATGTCGGGAGAAAGAGAAAAAATATTATTCCCCTAAGCTGAGGTAAATGTGCCTCGACGCTCATCGTAGGCATCTCTAAGCCAGCAAATAAACTCAACCACCGGGTAAATTGGGGGGGTAATCTGGTGATATAAACCTGATACAACCACCCGATATCGATCCCTATTCTCGACATGTCGTCTAAAAAGCTCTGGTTTTAAGCTGATGATGGGAAAAGGGTATTGGGGATCACAGATTTCAGCTTGCAGGTCAATGAAGGGCTTGAACCCGGGAGGGTTTCTGGTTTCACGGACCTGAGGTGTCTCTGGTTCGGTTTTCTTGGGGGTGCCTTTTCCCATGACCGTCATGAAAAACTTTTAAAAACGAAAGGAAAGAAGAGGGGATATGAGGGATAGAATACCTGTGCAGAGGGAAATCTACTCGAGAAAACAACACGGGGGTATTGACAGTGACTGGGTAGACCTGGCACTAGCTCCCACTTAGTTTATACCGTAGGTGGAAAACTTGTAAATTTTACTGCAGTAAAATAGAGGAGGACCATTATCTAAGACTGAGAGTTCTGAGGTAAAAGGTGGAGACGTAACGTAAGTGGGGCGAGTGTCGTAAGGACACTGACAGTTGAGCATGCAGCGCATAAGGATTTGGCGTTAACTGGAAGTTGGCGATCACCGCGTGCCGGGTTTAATACTGGCATGAGCCTCGGTACCAACTCACCTATGGACTTACCTTACCTTTCTGCCGCATATATAACACGGTTCTTGAAACATGTTTCTCGCAAAACTGGAAAAATACACAGCATACATACCTCTAGGGCCCGCACATCGTTCTGCCACATCACCCTCACCTTGCGTCCACCTGTGGCACGTCACCATAATTCCGCGGGGGTATGAGTCTTTCCCCCCTTCCGCTCCTTGACCCCTCGGAATTGCACATACAGAGATTCATTTTTCGTGCCTATTATGAAAGTGGCAAGCCTTATGGATTTTTTTTTTTTTTGCGCCCTTTATACTGCACCTTTACCTTTTTACTTTGTGTTTGAAACCTTTTCAAACATATGCTTAGTTTTTCAGACATGTGACTTATCTTAACATTGTTTCTTTCCAACCCTCATTTAAATGTTTCACCATCTGTTATAACATTCGATACATGGCTCCTTATGGGTTACTTTAAAAATAATTGATGTTAACTAATGATCAACATCGGCTCCACCTGGGGACGTCACATTCATTCTTGAGCGTGTCGAGAACTTTACAGACCATCTGTTTATCTCCTGCATGAACACCACTCTTGAGCACTTTTAACTTTCCTCTTCATGATTCATCACGACACGCACTTTATTCAAATAAAGATGAAAACATAAACTAATATACAATATGATACATCAGGCTCTCTCAACCTAAATTAGAACTATAATTAAGGTTTGAGGAATTGACCATTTACAGGGGCATCGAGCAAATCTCCCTGTAAATTTTCCAATCTGAAAGTGTTGTTGCCCCCTTGTTCCACAATTTTAAAGGGGCCAAACCAGAGGGGGTCTAATTTACCGTGTTTCCCCTTTTCAGCCCTTCGAATATCCCATCTGAGCACTAAATCCCCGATCTGAAACTTCCTGTCCTTGGCATGTTGATAAAAAATATCCTTCATTTTCTCTTGATATTCAATTAGCCTCTAACTTACCCGGTTCCGTGTTTCTTCTAACTCCACCAGCTGATTGATTCTCCTGGTAACACCATCGGGTTCTTCTTGGCTTTCTTGCATGAATCAAGCTACTGGTAAAGCTAGCTGTACAGGAAATATCGATGCCCTCCCATACACTAATTCATATGGGGACTTCTCGATAGCTCTCTTGCTAGTAATCCTGTTGGCCCACAGAGCAAATTTCAGCTGGGAATCCCAATTTTTTTTATTTTCATTGATAGCCTTCTTCAGCGCTCTCACCAGGGTTTTATTTGAGGACTCTGCCAGGCCGTTTCCTTGTGGGTAGTAGGCTGTAGAGTGACCTAGTGAAATATTGTACTATTGGTAGAAGCTGACAAACTTTGCAGATTTAAAGGCCTGTGCGTTGTCGGTCACTATCTTGGCAGGGCAGCCAAATCTGGATATGATGTTTTCTTCCATAAATTTTATTACCACAGCATCTGTTGCATTCCTGGTAGGTATAGCTTCCACCCACTTTGTGAAATAATATGTGGCCATTAATATCCACTTATGCTGGCCACTTGAAGGCGGGTGTATTTCACTTATAAAGTCGATTCCCCATTGCTGAAATGGTTCGTCCACATGAACCAGAATCGTGGGCATGGGTGCTAGCTTCTGTCTTTCAACAAAATTTTGGCATTTCTCACAAGCTCTAACCCGGGCAAACACATCTCCAAAGAGTTTGGGCTAGAAGAAACGAGCCTTCAGGATTTTGTGTAGGTATGCTAACCTTGCGTTTCAGTGACACAACCTCCTTCTGCAATTGTTCAATCACATAGCGCTGCGGGTTGGAGTCTCTAGTTTCCTTTCCTTTGATCAACTCCAAGAGGCCACATATTTGATTCGATAGAGCACAAAAATTTTCATGCTCATTTTTTAGGGTCACCCTCACCTGTGCATGCTTATTCTCCAACTTCTTCAGCATGATGGTGAGCCTCATTACCTCATCTTTCAACATGTCACCAACCACCTGAAACAGGTTGCATTTGTCAAGGGCTGGTAGCTTCGCCATGTAAATTGCATACTCAAGCACCCTGTAACTAGTGGTACCTGCATTAGGATCCAAGATGGCCTCAGCCATAGACAATACTAGGTCTTCTGTGTCCACATTCATGGAAGCTGAAACCCTGGTATGATATGTTTCCACGTAACCTTCCAGCTCGGCCTTGTACTTATCCCTGATCGTTCTATTTTTTAGGCTCCTTTCAATTACAACTGGTGAAGTATCATCCCTAATGGCTTGTGAGACCTCAAAGTAGTCGGAAGAGGTAATACTATCTCTCAGCACTTTGAGCCCAACTTTGCTTCCGTCAGGTTGGCCGTATGGTAAAAATGGCTCAAGCAACTGTTCTTCCCCTATGATCTCTACCTCACTTGAGACTTTTTTTTGCTTTTTGAGGGGGGGGGGACTTGTTCCTGAGGGTCCCACGTCTTCTTCTTGGCCTCTATTGGCTTCTCCTCCTTCCCCTGTGGCAGATGAATCTGTCTCCATCTGTGAAATCGAAGGCCAAGTTTCAAGGTTAGCCCTCCACTCTATAAATGGTCTCGACTCACATGTATAAGGAGTAGACTTGTTCCTCCTTATTCTACTAGAGATAATCCCCCAGGGATCATAGGGCCAAGTCTTCTTCTGTCTTAAATCCATGCCTTGCAACAACTTCTCAACAACAGGAAGGGCATGTCTTGAATTTACAATAAACAGGCCAATAGTGATAGGGAGTTTCAGGATGTAACCCTTCTTAGCGGGGATAAAGTGGAGTTGATCAGATTTGAGAGTCTGCCGAATACACTCCAGAGCATAAAATTGTCGAGTAGGAAACACAGGCAGCTGGTAAGGGGGAGCCTCGGCTCCATAGACCCGAATCTCATTGTAATTGTCAAATAGATACCAATCCCCAGTGCTCTGGGTTTTACCAGCTTGTAGCCATCTCTTCATTTTAGGAAAAACCCTAGGCGAGGGTGAGCCATGGATGATAGTGTAGACAACAGGCATGAACTCGTTTAGATACCTGGAATAACCCACCACATTTGGTAATTGGCGTGTTACAAAGTTCCAGTCGAAAACTAGTCGGAGATGAGAATTTACCTCATATACCCTATCTAAACCCAAACCCTCGAACTTATCAGCATGCTGATATAAGAAGAGGTAGAATACCATCGAACAAAAGCGGAAGGGACCGGTTTCTGAAAGCTCTTGGAACTGGGTCTGAATGTTAGCAGCCAAGAAGCCAGGGATATCCAGAACTACCCCTGTTTGAGACATTAACCACAAGAAATAAACACATGCTGTGGAAACTTCCCCCAAACTGCCTACACCTAAAAGACCTGTGATGAGGGAAAGGATGGGCTGCACTTATTCTTTGAATAGACTCAACGGGAAAGGCTCTACAGAAGGAAGAGACGTAGCCTGGTTGTTGGTTATAGAGGAAATGAAGTCTCTTTGTTGCTCCCATGGAAATTTAGTGAACTGGGAGGTTAAAGTCATCTCACTGGAACTGGTATAGCTGGTGCTGGTGGGAAAGCAGAGGGCTTGCCTGATGATGTCGGGAGAAAGAGAAAAAATATTATTCCCCTGAGCCAAGGTAAACGTGCCTCGATGCTCATCATAGGCATCTCTGAGCCAACGAATAAACTCAACCACCGGGTAAACTGGGGGGGTAATTTGGTGATATAAACCTGATACAACCACCCGATATCGATCCCTATTCTCGACATATCGTCTAAAAAGATCGGGTTTTACGTTGTTGATGGGAAAAGGGTATTGGGGATCACAGATTTCGGCTTGCAGGGCAATGAAGGGCTCAAACCTGGGAGGGTTTCTGGTTTCAGGGACCTGGGGTGTCTCTGGTTTAGTTTTCTTGGGGGTGCCTTTTCCCATGACTGTCATGAAAAACTTTTAAAAATGAAAGGAAATCAGAGGGGATATTAGGGACAGAATACCTGTGCAGAGGGAAATCTACTCTGGAAAACGATGTGGTGGTATTGATAGTCACTGGGTAGACCTGGCACTAGCTCCCACTTAGTTTATACCATAGCTGGAAAGCTTGTAAATTTCACTGTAGTAAAATATGGGAGGACCGTTATCTAAGACTGTGATTTCTAAGGTAAAATGGGGAGAGGTAATGTAAGTGGGGCAAGTGTTGTAAGGACACTGACAGTGGAGCACGCAGCGCATATGGATTGGGCGTTAACTGGAACTTGGCGATCACTGCATGCCGGGTTTAATACTGGTACGGGCCTCGGTACCAGCTCACCTATGGACTTACCTTTCCTTTCTGCCACATAGATAACACGTTTCTTGAAACATATTTCTCGTAGAACTGGAAAAATACACAACGTACAGATATCTAGGGCCCGCACATCGTTCTGCCACATCACCCTCACCTTGGGTCCACCCCGTGGCACGTCACCATAATTCCATGGGGGTATGAGTCTTTCCCCCCTTCCGCTCCTTGACCCCCTCGGAATTGCACATACAGAGATTCCTTTTTCGTGCCTATAATGAAAGTGGCAAGCCTTATGGTTTTTTTTTGTTTTGCGCCCTTTATACCACACCTTTACCTTTTTGCTTTGTGTTTGAAACCTTTTCAAACATATGCTTAGTTTTTCAGACACGTGAATTATCTTAACATTGTTTCTTTCCAACCCTCATTTAAATGTTTCACCACTTGTTATAACATTCGATACATGGCTCCTTACGGGTTACTTTAAAAATAACTGATGTTAACTAATGATCAACAGTATACAAGAAAGTGAATGTCATTTTAATATGGAGATATTTTTGGAAGGAGATATTGTTATTCATGCTATGGTTTATTTTCTTAACTCCAAACTTGGTTTAGTCTTTCTCTATATACACAAGAAAAAAAATACAAATTAATTTCACAAATTTAAGCTATAGTTTTATATTTTATAATTACAAATCTAGTTTCTTATTAAAATATTTTACACACATCTATTCATTCAAATAAATTATATTGTGATTGTGTTTTATCCTATTATTTGATTACAAAATTATTGTACTCCCTACTAAATAAAACAACTTTATTAATAAAGAATTGAATGTCAAATTGAAAGATTACTCAATCAATAACTACTATAATATATAGAACTTATATTTTTACATATAAATTATTTGTTTTATATGTCATTCAATTTCCATTACCTATTAGCTTCAAGCCCCATGGGGAGGTATTGAACATGGGTGCCAACTTTAGGTAAATAAGCATTCACATTGTCAACTTGGACCAAAAAAAAATTTATAATCCTAAAATTATCTTACCTAATCATCTTTTTAAGTATATAATTGAGTTTCATTTATTAAAAAAAAAAGGCAATATTAAGAACCTCCTAGAGTTATAAAAGGTAATTGAGATGAAAAAAAAATCTCCTCATGACAACATACAAATTTTAATCTTAATTGAATCATTAAAAAAATAAAAAGGGATAATAGATTTACTAGTTATATCATTAAAAAATAGCGCTTGCAAATAGATTTACTAGTTATATCCATAAAAAATACCACTTTCACAATCAAATTTCTACATTAATTTTTAAAAATATTATTTTATAATTATATATAATTATAACTCTTAAATTTATTTTGAAAGCACAAATATCTAAGAAATATAGTTCAATTATTGGGCATTAGAAATTCCAAAGAGGTGAAGGTAAATGAGTTAGTATCAAGAAATATGACATAAACCCCTGGAAAAATTGCAAAATATCAATCTCAATATGGCATAAGTGCTAGTAGGGAATTATTGACAAGTGTTGTTGGAAAAAGAACTACATCAAATTGGTTGTTGTCAATGAAAAAAATAATCTTTAAAACATTAAGCAAAAGTGTATGGAGGCATTAAAAAATTAGGATTCAATAACATGAGAATGATTAACTTGCATGTTGTGCTAATATATGTAGGAAACCTTATCAAGATAGACTTTCGTATAATGTGAGTGACACTGTGAAAGATCTTTGGTATTGTAATTTCCATGTGTCACCAAATGAGAAGAATACCATGAGACATTTTATATATAGAGGAGTGTATTGAGATCATTTCCCCTCTTAGTGACTGTTATTATTAAAGAACATTTCTTACTACATAATATGTATAACTTGTATATATACTTATCAAAAAAAAATTAACCGTGCTGAATCTTATGACAGTGAGGACAATATAACTAGTACATTCATACAACTACCACATATATCAATAGGAAAAAGGGTTTTGCTGTGAAGCGATCTGTTCATCTTTGTCATGAAAATCGAATCTCAGCACTAAGGAGTCATCCTAAGATAAAAGGTCATCATAGTAACTTTGATGTTCCAAAACCATCAATCACTTAATTATATTTCTCTAAATATCAACAATTGGACAACAATCACAATATCATAACACTTGGGGGGAATGTGTATCCATATCATAGTATAACTGTATATACAACAACTTATCCAAATGATATAAAATATTTCACAAGCAATGCAACTATTACATGAATTGCTCACAATCATTAATGATATACTCAAGTTCTTCCACAATACTAATAAAGTGTCTAAAGAAGCCATCATCACTCAGTCACCATATAGGTAACACCTGGGGGAAATGTGTTAGAATTGTAGATACAATAGCTTATACAGTGGATATAAAAATATGTTTTAAGTAATGCAATTGCTACATCAACTACTCACCATATAGGTAATGTCTCAGGGAAATGTGTTAGAACTGTATATACAATAGCTTATACAAAGGATATGAAAATATGTTATAAGCAATGCAACTGCTACATGAACTACTCACATTACTTAATAATATAATCAAAGTTCTTCTACAATACTAATCAAGTGTCTAAAGAAGCCATCATCACTTCCAAAATCACATATTTAAACATACAAGTTGTAAGAAATGAATTTGTTTCATAAATTTTAATAGAATCACATGCTCAAATCTAAGATATAGTTCTTAAACTCTGAAGCCTCTTCTTAATTGAAAACATACTAAACTGATAAGATATAGCTAAAGATCAATAATTTAGAAACTTCTTTGCACAATCATTACATAATAATTTGATGCACAACTTGTATAGCAATAAATATCAGCATGCAACACGTCCAAATAAAACAACTAAAGTAAATACTATCAGTTGGTTTTCAATACATTTATGTAATTAAAATAGAGCTAGGAACTTTTGAAGACTACTTCATTGAAAATTAGAAGCCTATCTTCATGCCTAGTTTTCCAAGCTGACCGTGAATACCTCTCTAGATCCTTATAGCATTAGATATATTTTGTGAGATAATGTGATGTTTTTTTTGTCACAATGATTTAAAAATCATTTATTGTACCAAAACATTGACTTTCTCATTGCCTATTTGGTTTATGAACCCTTTAAAAAGACCATGGGAACATTTGATTTTACATCATGATCTCCCTAACATGGGTGGGGGTTTCAAAAATTGGAGAGTAAATTGAGTGGTTATTGTTAGAAATTGTTGTACAAGATGGAAAAATTGTATGTTTTGTAGACAACATGGATGTCATAATAGATATCTATTTTAAAATTTTTAGTGTCTCTGGCCACAATGCATCTAATATGATCCATTTCAACTGAGAACTTCAATATCTATTTTTATTTTTTTAGTGTCTTTGCCAACCATGCATCTAATAGGATCCATTTTAGCTAAGAAATTCAATAAATCATTGTGTGAATGATAACTTGTGACATCCCTAGCCATTTCCTTTGATTGCGGATCATGTTACAAACTAATAACTTGTAAAATCCCTAGCCATTTACTTTGATTGTGGATCCAGTTACAAGCTAGAATACACTCTCTCTTCAGAAGACTCTACAATATATATTGGATGGAGGGAAATGTTATGATAAAAAAATATATAGTGGGTTTTTTCTTTTGTAAGTTTTGTTTGGAATTGAAAAAAATATAAAATATAAAAGCTAAAATTGTGTAGTGAAAACCTTTGTTTAAAATTTGAGAATAAAAAGTTTAGTAAGTTTGACATTATATAATGTGAAATTAGTTTACCATTATAAAGTAAAAAACATGTAAGATTTTTAGCCACAATTAGGTAATTAAAGATATGTATATAGTTTAACAAAAAAAATTTGAAAGAGTTGTATGTAGTTACAAAATGTTATATAATTACAAACTATTACAATTAAGTAATTAAAGGTAAATTCAGTGTAAGTTAAGAAATGAGAATTATGAACATTCATCATTATTAATTTCATTTTTTTATATATTAAGAAATACTACCCATGAATAATAAACCATTTGTAACATAAATAATGATAACAAAAAAAACCATGTATTTTTTGAATAATAAAATAGTTGTAACAAAAATAATATAGAACAAGAAAAACTATGTATGTTTAGATGTATGAAAATTTAGATACATTTTATTAAGTAAAATTTTAATACCATGGGCTATTTTTATAGTTTATTGTTATTTTTATTTTATTACCTAAATTCAATTTAACTTATTAAGAAGAAAAAAACAAATCCACATGAATACCATGAGTCAATACCATGGGTTGTTTTTATAGTTTATTGTTATTTTATTTTATTACCTAAATTCAATTTAACTTATTAAAAAGAAAAAACAAATACTCCAGAATTAAGATTGATCCAGGCCATATTAATTTCCCCCTATAAATAAACTATATTCCACATGAATACCATGGGTCAATACCATGGGTTTTTTTTATAGTTTATTGTTATTTTATTTTATTACCTAAATTAAATTTAACTTATTAAAAAGAAAAAAGAAAAAAAGAATACTATAAAAAAAACATATATAAAACTATTTACATTTACATATAAAAATATAACAAATTTTTAATAGCAACATTTTAACTTAAAAGTCACCAAAACCTAAATTCAATCTAACTTATTAAAAAAATAAAATAAATAACATTATAAAATATATATATATATAACTATTTACTTGTGAATCTAATGGCCTAAAACATTTCAATCGTCTAACATTTGATCTAATGACTCAGACATAGACACAGTGGCAGCTAGGGGAGTTGTTTTCAAATAAGAATGCCTTACGGAATAAATATAAGTAAATTAAATAAAAAGATTGACATAATGTAATGAACATTTTAACTAGGTCAAAATACAATAAAAAAATAAAAATAATAAAACAAAATAATAATAAACTATAAATACAGCCCATGGTATTGACCCATGGTATTTACCCATCATATTCATGTGGAATGTAGTTTATTTAAAGGGGGGAATTAATATTGTCTGAATCAATAACTCTAGATCTACCAAGAGGCAAGAGGAATCAAATGTCTTGATATGCAAATCTCTCCCCTCTTTGAAAACAACTCCCCTAGGTGCCAATGTGTCCATGTTTGAGCCATTGGATCAAATGTTAGATGATTGAAATGTTTTAGGCCATTAGATCCACAAGTAAATAGTTTTATATATGTTTTTTATTTAGGTTTTGATGACTTTTAATTTAAAATATTGTTATTAAAAATTTGCTATATTTTAACCTCAATTTTCTTAATAAAGTTTAAATTAATAACTTAATAAAACTAGATTTTACATAAATTAGTTTAATGAATAAAAAAAATTTGTAAAATACATAACCATTAAATTTTTGGATATATAAGCATTAAATTTTTATTTTCAATAAAATTTATATCATAAAATTAAACTCCACACAAACCAATTAATTTATATTACATGGATAAAAAACAATATAAAAAAGGAAAATAACTATTTATAGATTTAAATATTACATTTTTGTGTTACTATGCTCTCCATAGAAATGAATTTGGAAAATGTCATGGAGCTTATCTCAAGTTCCATTCATTTAGATCTAAAGTATATGGAAGAAGAAAAGTAGACCAATGGAGACTTATCAAGAATATACGATTCTTTAGAAGGAAACCATGTTGACAAGGCTACTAAGGACCAAATAGAAGAATTAGAAATAGAAGAGGACTCTTCAGAAAATGGGTTAGTCGGAGAATTTTGGAATCCAGATGAGTTACATTATTGCACGGATTCAAGAAAGCACTAAAAAAGAGACAAACACTAGACAATTTATTTAGAAACAAGAGAAAGCTAGAATTATAGCTCGGAGATAGAGTTATGGGAAGAGAAACATTACAATTGTAAAGAGGAGTTAGAGTTACATAAGTAGTAGTTCACTCAACATAATTCTCCACTACTTGTTCCGGAAGAGTTGGAGCTGCGAAAGTTCCTACTACCTCATCAGTTGAAGAAGGCCCACATGAGAAAATCAAAAGAGATTCCTCAATGTTATTTTCATTTTACATTTAATCACTCTACTCTTTTTTTTCTAGTAGTTTCTTTACCTCTGCCCTTAAATTAAAAGGCGCTAAAAATACTAGACAAAAGACACTTACCTATTGCAATCAGTTGAAAAAAAAGGTATTTCTAAAGGGTCACTTGGAGAGGAATCTATTATTTAAAAGATCGGTAAAATAATTTCCTTTCAAAACCAAAATATACTATCACTAGGGAAGGGAGTTATTACATGTAAAATTTGTTCCCATTCTTGTCACTACAAAATTTGATTGTTTCTTTTTTTTATAGGAAAATAAATGATCTTTAAAAGGCACTAAAGTCTTGAATTATGATCCTTAAAGAAGTTGCTAGATTCCCTGATTATGAGTTGATTTTTCCTTCTTACTTTTGGGTCTTGATGGTGTTTCTTATTTTGACCGAGGTGAAAAGTTCCAAAGAAGTGGAATATCGGTTGTTCAAAGACAAATTATGGAAATATGATTGTACATAATTTATTAATATAAATTATCTGAAGTGAAATTAATTAATCATCCCCAAGGGTTAAAAAAAGTCCAAATGTCTCTTATCCATAAAATTCACTATTAAGATAACTCTATACCCTATGCTCAAATGATTGGTGAAGGTGGATTTACCATACTTAAGCTTCTTAGTAGTCTCTTATGAAATACAACATGTCATAGTGATAAGTTTTTATTCCATTAAATAATTCTAGTTGTAAGGCCTAGTCAGAGTTGTAGGAGTAGTATAAGAGGAATTCAACATTGCAAATGTGATAGAAGCAAATCATTTCATTGAAGAGGAATTCAACATTTCGAATGTGATAGAAGAAAATAATTTCGTGGAAGGGTGAAGTCTGCGCAACCTGGTCATAAAACCCAAGTGCATCCTTCATGGAGAAAAAACATATAGAGGTCTTGAGTACTTTGGCCAAAATGTCCCATCCATTATAAAAAGAACACATCTTACATGCAATTAATAACAAAGAAGTTGTTCTCCATCAATTACCCAAGATGGATATTTTGGTTTGAGATCTAGTAAACATAATTCTCCACCCCTTATTCTGGAGGATCAGTTGGAGCGGAGAAAGTTCCTACTACCTCTTCTTTCTTATATGCTATTCATTCCTATACGACAACCTTAAGTAGTTTCCTTTGCAACATGTTAAAATTTGACCTTTCTCCAAACATAAAAATTCCTATTAATCTTTCTATAAATATATAGGAAGGTTCAAAACTATGGTTGGAAAATTTTAAAATTCCTATTAATCTTCCTATAAATATTTTACATTAAAGTGCCTAATAAACCATACAAAATTTATTATACGTTAATAAAATATTATTTTAACATTATAAAACAGAAGATTACAACATTAAAATAAAATAGTTACACCAAATATAGCAAAATTGATGATGAGATCTTCTTTCAACGCCAACCTCCATCGTTCATACTCTACAGCCGCTTTTTAAGCCGATGTCACTTTATGCCAACGGTAGTTGTCCTGTTACTAAAAGACATAGCAGTTCGAAGGTTGAATTAGTTTGTCAAGAGCATCATTACTATGGCTCCCATAAACTTTGATGCATGCGAGCCTAGAGATGAAACTTAGCGTGCTCTCTTCATCTTCATCGATTGGAGGTTTGACTACTAAACTCAATCTATTGTCATCCCCCGTCAAAAAGATTGTTCGTCACGCTGGCCCATCAGTTTGAACAGCTGGGCAACCATGATGAGAGTTCGAATGTGGCCTATCAGTTTGAACAGCTGGGCAACCATGATGAGAGTTCGAATGTCCCCGGGCACAGTGTTTTGAATAGCCTTCATAACTTGCTTCCACGAAAGAATGTTATCGTTGAAGATTGCGCGAAGAAAGAATACTTGGGACTGTGTTGCCGCAAGATATGCAGATACAAAAGATGCACGAATCCAGTTCCCCTGTTTTTCTGATTTCAACATGCTGGAGCTCCTGATGATCCTCTCCGCCTTTACGAAAAGCTCTGCGAATTCTAAGCATCGTGGGAGAATCACAGTGAAAGGCACTTGAGCAGCACGGCTTTCGTCCAGTGCTTCCCTGTGGAGTTCTCGGAAACGTGCTGTTATAGGGTGCAGGGCTGCCTAGAGAGAGAGCTCCAATTTGCTTCTGCTACACTCGCACTTGAAACCCCAGCTCCTGCACATGGCTTGGCGCTGTTCCAAAGGGACGAGGATATCAAAATACGAAATAGTGATATCTTCTCCTATGGTATTGGACGCATGAATAAACATGGTGCTTCCTACTTCCAGTCTGCTCGAGTTTGGAAAACAGGAATGATTAATGAACGACGGTCAAAGCCAGAGGCCGCCATTTACATTTTGCGTCCGTTCAAAGCTCAGCCTTTCCTGGAGAGCCAATGGCCTTTCGATGAAAAAATGAAATAACGCTTCTGGTTCTACCGCTGGAAGGACGTTGTCGTCGTGGTAGCTAGTGGTGTCGTTCTCACTACCTTTGATTTATATGGCCAGAAACAACACAAAGCTCAAGCACAACGCCTCACCCATGGAGGAGTCAGAAACGAAACGAAAGGAGAGGGCCTGTTACCATGTTAACGCGTGGCATGTATAACGTTTCAAATTCTGAGGCAATCCAATCATCTCTCATACCCAAAGCAATAGTGAAAACGGAAGTCGATGCACTCTGGGTTTGTTTGTCACTTTCTTGGATGGCGGGTAGCCAATAATATTTACCTCTTTTGTTGCTGGTTATCGTGCCCGGGATAGAGAGTTATTTACCTTTTTTTTATCGGGCTCGGGATAGAGAGTTAGTGAAGTTCCCTGGTGTGCATTTCTTCTTCTGGATTCAAACACAAAACATGTACCCAAAGCAAAACTGAAAACGGAAGTCGATGCACAATGCTACGTGGATTTTTTTGCCACTTGAATACACCTCCAAGCACAATAAAGTTAGTAATAAATTGGATGGCATACCCCAAGGCCATGACTAAATGCATCCCTTGTTGGAAAACATGAGCGAGCAAATGAATAATCACTAAGGTGATTAGTGTTACACTCAGGGGTGTGGTTGCACGGTGTGTTAATTGATTGATGGCATGCCCTAGCACTAGGCTATTAAAACTGTCACGAGGGTGTGCTACCATGTCCCGTGGTTCTTTAGCTAAGTGGCATGAAGGAAACTCACTTATAATATCTCTCCCAATTTATGATATAAATATGTGTACATTGATATTAGGCTAGTGAGCTGGAGTCATTGGGCAGCCTTTTGTGCCTATGTACTTTTGTTATTTATCTTGGGGCCAACATGACGAGGAATATATGCTAGTTTTGGTTAAGTGGCAAGAGAACCAAGATTGTAAATATGATGTAACTGATGCACATATTTTTATGATTATATAATATCAAATAGGTCAACTATGGATCCCATCCCACTCCCTGATAAAGAGTATGGGGGTTTTGCAACTCCACAATGATAGGAAATGAGATGTTTCATAAATGGGTATTGGTGATGAGGACATCTGGGGCTCACATGGCTTCAATGTGTGCCACAAGCTAGTGAGAGGCGACTTAGTGACATAAATTGTATATTTTCTTAGAAAAGTGATGGATGATATTGATCATATAACTGTTATTATTATTATTATTTGGATTATGAATGGATGTTAGTCTGGGAAACAAGTTGGTTCGCCCTGATCTTCGGTTCTGAGCCAACCAGGAGTTGTTTTAGTTTAGGACCTCAAGGGTGCCTGGAATCCTTAAAGCAACATGACCTCCTGAAATCCCAGAGTTCAAATATTCCTAACTGGTCGTAAGGCACCACTTGGGAAAATTTTCAAGGAAGACGAGCCTATGGTTGGAGCCATGACTCTTGGGTTGGTACCTTGTTCATGGATGTATGATTATTTTTCGTTTGCCTTTTCTTGTGGATGACTTGTGGTTGAAATTCATGAACCATGTGCTCTATGGAAACATGGAACATGGAGATCCTATACCTAGTTAGATTTCCTTGGAAATAGATGTGTTTAATTTTATGTGTCATGTTGTTTTAAACATTTAATGTTGAAATATTAGTTTTGGGATTTTGTGTACAATTGTTTATAAATTATCTTGTATTATGTTGTTCTTACATATATTTGTAGCTATTGGTTAATGTGCTCTTAAATATTTCCTATGTTATTTTATGAGTATAATTGTGGTTAATTAAATTCCATGAATTTCCATTTCCGTTGTGCATGTTGTAATTATGATTTATATATGTTAAAACTGGCATAATGAGCATTGAACTGCAATTCCATTAATGTAAACCGAGTATTTTCGAGCATAGAGACAATGATAGTAGGGTTAGGGTTTTTGTCTCCATATATAAATCATGTATTTTTAAGTATCATTGTGGTGGTATTGTTTCCTAACGAGAGGTTGTGGATGTTACGTGGTGCTATCAAAGCTCAGTTTGCAACACTCGTCTTGAGTAATGAGAAATTATAGGTTGTTAAATAATTATTTAAAAATCACCTAGAAAAGAGAATAGATTCTTAGTAGCAATTAAAAAGGTAAATGATTGTGAATAACGTAAACATTTCAACGAAATATTGGGAAATTTTAGCATTTAATGCTAGAGTTATGCACAAGACAAATAACTTTTGTGTGTTTATGAGAAATATATATATATATATATATATATATATATATATAACATTATAACCTAATATGCCTTATTTATCCCTTTCGTACATAAAATGTATAAATTATTTTATATAAAATAATAAATCATGTATATTATTTTATATAAAATGATTTATACATTTTATATATGAAAGGGATAAATAAGGCATATTACGTTTTAATGTTATATATATATATATATATATATATATATATATATATATATATATATATCTGTGTGTGTGTGTGTTTTAAAATGTAATGTTTCACATACCTAGTTGAATAGATTACATGATTCACTGCAAGTTATGAGGCAATTTGGGTTCCACGCAAAACCCACAAAAGGTGATAGTGTAGAATGGGCTTTAAGCCATGGTACCATATGGTAACATTTATGATGGCTGGTCTTGAGCGCCAACTCACTAGTGCTCAAGTCATAGAGAAAATGATGTGTTGGTGGGACATAGGGCTATAGGTCACAGCGCTGCAAAGGAAATCCACTAGCACAAGCCATAGAGGTGGATTTTGAGTTGTAGTTGTAACAGAGGGCCACAGTGTGATGCAATGTTAATGGATGAGACTAAAACACTACCAGAACATGGATATTGGAGTAAGGTTTTGGGAGGGGTGGAATTATGATAGCGAACACCCTCCAACTAATATCGTAGAACACCTTCCCACTATACTTCTAGACCATTCAATTGCATTGATAATTGGTGGTTGTTGGATGGAGGGATGAGACTCAAGAGGGAAACATGATAGGGAAACCTCCCCACCCACGCTAATTTTTTAGGTTGTCGATCTTCTCGTTGATTTTGAGCCATTGGGTATGTGTCTCAACTCTTGCCATTCATGGGCCACGAAGGTAGGGAAAATTTGGTAAAATACATCACATAGAGGCTAATCTTTCCATGACATGTATATTTTATACCTTGTTTAAATTTTTTATCTAAATATAAATTTGCGCATACATTTGTTCGATATGAATTTTCATGGTCATATATATATGACCATGAAAATTCGTATCAAATATTGTTGATTAATAAAAGTGGCTAAGTAACCGTGAATCCATCCGAGGGAGTGCATATGAGTTTATATATTTTAGAATGTTTTATTTTATGTATGTATTTCACATTGTTAGTTACCACAGAACTATTGATGGAAAATGTATATGGTCTTGGACTGATATTATTTGTATACATGGTGGTATAACGTTATGGGACATACCATATGAATGTGTGTGTGTGTGTGTGTGTGTGTGTTGTTCATTAACAAAGATGAATGGGATGGGAGGAGAATTTTTCCGGTTCCCTACAGCTAGGGCTAGTTGCAGTCCTCAACAAAAAGGAGGTTTGAGTGATAGTATGAATGGGGGTTTGGGAATATTGATGGTATGTACGAGAATAAGATGAAATACCCCCAGAAAGTCTCATTAATATGTCACTCCACACAAGTTGTTAGATGATAGGGTTTCCAGTTTATTCTTAAACTCTTCTAAAACTTGAATCCTGCAGTGGAATTCCCAAGATTGGTGGTCATTTTACAATGTAGTGAAGTGTGATTGAACAGTTTTGGGGATTTTGGTTGTGCACTAGTATTTGGAGAATGGCTAGCAGTCTATGGGAAAGTGGCTCATTGTTATGGAATGGATGAAAAGGAATACTATTCTTCTGACTCCTTCGAATTTTTGTCCATATCCTAGTCCCTTCCACCTCAACATCAAATAATGGAGGAGAGATTGAAATACGTCTCCCTAGATCCCAAGATATTTTCTTCCTTTCCATATTTGGAGGTAGATTCCACGAAATCAAATTTTTTCAAGCTCTTCTTTCAGTATTTTTCATGGGTCGAAATTTGTCTTTTATGAAAGTGTTGAAGTTTTCAAGAAGTGTTACAGGAACAACCATGAGATGGTGTGTAAAGTCGTTCAATAGGTGTCTCAAGGGCATCAGTAGGACCGTTGCAATTTTCACATCGTTGCTTTGCTCCGTGTGGCTTTAGGGGTTTGGAGGTTGCTGTAGACTTTCAGAATGAGTCGAAATATTTAGGATTTAAGAGATTTGTATAATTCAATTCTTTTATAGGTTGTCAGGAGGAAGGTGGAATAATTATACCCTCTTTTGAGTCTAGCCGCTAAAGTTATCAAGGGTTTGCAAAGTTGATGGTTTATGATGGAGGCATTAGGTGTTCTGGGGAGGCTGGTGGTTATGTGTTGCAAGGGTTTGAAGTAAGGGCTTCATTTGTACCTCCCTCACTAGGATAGCAACAAGTGAGGTGTAGTTTTTTTCAAGATCCCCCCTACTATGATTCCAATTCATGGCCAAGAGGAAGAGACGAGAATCAGGAAGTTAAGAAATAAGGTAAATTGTACAAAGGTTAAAGAGGTCAAGAAGAATTTGATTCTAGGATTTGGGGCTTAGTTGTATGAGATAATGGATACAATTAGGAAGATTTTAGTTGGTCAAATTTTAAAAAGAAATTATTCAGTTGTAAGGCTGAATGTGTCGGAAACAAAGGTATGAGGTAAGGACTTTTAGACTCTCCCAAAGGTTTGATATTTTCCGAGAGGGTACTTTGCATTTAGGTACAGTGTTGAGGCGAAATAAATTTGGGTTTTATTTAAATAACGGTGCATAGAGTCAACGCCATTTCTCCTCAAATGGTGGTCTCCCTTATTTGATCTAGATATGGAGAAGCTAGGGGTTGACCCGGTATGGGTTTTCCTTCATGGGTTTCTAATGCAAGTTTGGACTGAGGATGTTTTTCGACTTATTAGAGGGAAATTTGTGTAGTATCTATATTTTGAAAAATATTTTGAGGAAACAAGGAAGATGCCTTATGTCAGCATTTTGGTGATCTTGTATACTAGAGAAAGGTTGGTGGAAAATATTAACATCTTGTATCATGGACTGATCTAATGAAAAATGATTTATTATGAGGGAATTATATTTAGATGCCAAAGGTTCCATGATGTGGGTCATGTGCTAAAGGAAAGTCTTCTCATATTCGTTGGAAAGTCGGGTAGGACGTCATAGGGTCAGAAAAATTTAGCAGGCTTAGGAGGTTCTGTTGGTGATTCTAGGATGAAGGTAGCTAATGTTCACTCATTGGCCCTGGAGTCCTGCACCATGCATGATGTTCCTTGGTGGGATTAGGTGAATATGGATGTGTGCATCCCTTCTCCTACGAAGTAGGTTTCTAGAGCATAATTTATGATAGCTATTATTTCATCTCCTTCCCCTATCTGTAATATAATAAAATATTTGTGCTTGGTGGCTTCACTCTCATATATTCCATGTTAATCAGTTGGTTTTTTTAAATAAAGTAAATACCATAGTGCATGGCTATGTGATATTTCCTCAAATCCTGTATGCTTCCCAAATCCCTACCCACCCCTCTCCATTTTAGAATATTCATTATCATCCTCTGAGTTGGGTCCTCATTATAACCTACTATCCAAATCAATGCCTCCCAACCTACTTGAATCCATTGGTGTCCATAGGCCACCCTCCTCATCGAAGCTCCTTGATAACATGAGAGGGAGGAAACCCCATATCTCAAAAGTGAAGGTTTAGGTGGGTCAGGACATCACAACTAGTAAAAAAATTAATTTGAAGGGGTTCTTAGAGAACTGAGAACTCCTATATCCAGTTCATAATGAAAATTTTATCTTTTAATTGAAGGGGGTGGATATCCCCTCCAAGCATCTAGACGTCAAGAAACTTCTGCAATAAGATTCTTTAGATGTGATAGTTTTTCAAGAAACTTTGAGATTTAGTATGTATTTTTTCAAGATGTTGGAATAGTTGTATTTGGTTGGTCACTTATTTCAATTGATGTAAAGGGTAGAACTGGAGGGGTGTGATTTGGGTTTAAACAAAGAGTTATTAATATTATAAATTGATGGGGATGTGAGGGAAATTTTGGATTTAACAGTTTTGTGGAAATATTGGTTTTGATATTTGCATTGTTAATGTTTATGGACCATTACTTAATCGACATACTTTCTAGGATATATTGTTAGCCACAGAATTTATGTGAGTAGAAAAATTGATCCTCAGGAGTGCTCTAAATTTCTCCATGGGTAGATCTGAGATCTAGGCGACCATGCTTTCCCATATCGTCTTTAGAATTTATTTACTCATTTACTAGAGATGAAAATTTTCATTGATATTGACATGGAAAATCTTAAGCCAACTTAGCCAAACCACATGTATATGAACACCAAACATTTTAAATATGGAATCATGCAAACTCTAACTTTCATTTCCTCATGTAAACTAAGACTTCATGCTTTAACAAAAAATTCTAACTTTCCTTTGAATTAACTCAACATTTTTGTTTTTCTTGACTCAACGTTTCTAGACAAAGCATTAACCTTCTAACTTTGGCTTGTTTGAATTCTAATATTACACTCGAATTGTTTTCCTTAACTTAACTCTACTCTTCATGCATTACATGCATACTAGAGTAATTACTATTTCTAAAACTCCTTCTTAATTAAGGCCATATGAATCAACCTTAACTTAATCGTGACTCAACTATGCATATTACGCCTGCAATAAAAAATTGACCCAAAAAAGTTTTTACAATATATTTTTTTCTTTTTCATTTCTTCCGTATTCTATACCCTTGAAACTGATTCATTTTTAGTTGCACTTTCTTGATGTAAGCTCCATATTTTGCTAATACTGCAATTTTTCTTTGACTTCCTTTATATTTTCTCTAAAACAAAATTTAGGCTTTGAGAGCCTCTCTTGTATAGCTTCCTCTTGAAGTATTCATTCACTCATGGACTACTACCACAACTCTTCATCTTCAAACTATGAACTTTTCCATGATTCTTCCACTTCATTTTCCTAATCTTATTTCTGCCATGTTTATTGATAGTATAATTTGATCTCTTCTTAACTCCATTGTTGAAAAGTTGTTTAAATTCTTTCTTATTCTTCTTTAGAAAATTCCATGCCCTTTCCTACATATTTTTCTTCATTTTCTTTTTGAGTTATAATTGTAACTGTATTGTTATCATGTCTATTTGCACAAAAAAAATCAATGTTAAGAACATCTTCATTATGCTCTGTAGTGAGATCTTTCTCTTCTTCTTCTTTCTTCTCTGACTCTTCAACTGCATTGAGGCTATCTTCCACTGTTATGTTGTTAGTGGATATTCTCATCAAAAACTCATGAATCAATTTATCCTCTTCTCAATCATCAATTGATGCTAGATTGCGCATTGTTTCATGAGAAATTCTAACTATTGCTTCATAAATTGTTGCTACATTGATAGCTTCAACCTTTAATTATTCATCAAACATGGCACTTTTAATATTTGCACAATCATTCCTTACTTCGAAAAAGAGACCAAAAATTTCATCCACTCTGTGGTCAGATATCTGAGCAGGCATGTGCTCATTAACAATTTCAACTTCACCAAATTCATCATGTGTTTTTGGATTCATGAGAGATGAAATTTTAACTCTACAAACCATTACCTCATAAGAAAAATCGCCTTTTTTATCCTCAAACTTAAATGCCTAAAACTCTGATGCAAAGTGGTCATCATCAAATACAACCATACCAGCTAGATCACACATGTTATCCACTTCTTTATTGGAAGCCTCCCAATCATCAAGAAGGTATATTGTTGGATCCACTAATTCACAAATCACTTTTCAGTCACCATCCACATGTGTCTCGTCATAATGGGATTCACCATCATATTCACCATCCATGTTATAGTGAGGTTCATGAGCATATATATGCTCCTTCTCTTCTTCATACATAGAGGCTTCAACATCTCAATCTGCAATATTTTATGTGCATTCTCCATATATATGCATGTTTTCATTATGGGTTTCACTTTTATAGTCTTTATGCCCATCATCCACATTTTGGTGGGATTATCCAAGCTCTCTTTTCCTCCTAGAGTCTTTCTCATTTACTCTCAGGCCTGCAATTGACTTTTTATTGAATCTTCAACACGGTATAACATAATTTGTTGCTTTATGTCACTTTCCTTCACATCAAATTCTACTTCCAGGATATTTCATGTTTTGTAGGAAGATGTCACTTGTGTTGCCTTGCACAAGGAATTCTCATCCAATTCATGTTTTATAAGAAAAAATACTAAGGAATCACATACTTAATCATATGGGTTATTAGACCAATACTCAATCAAATCTTTACATCGAAGAAAAGTTTTCATTTTCACCATTCCCAAAAATTGATTTTTTTACCAATAAATTTTGGAATTGTCCAGATCTATCTTGATCCATTGATCCTCGAATTTTTCTACTTCATCTACTTATCATTTAGATGCCTCGACTATGGTGAGAACCTCTATGATCTTTTTGAAATAATTTGGCTCTTCCTTTCAATTTATTTTCTTGGTTTGCTTCAGTCTTACTTTCTGACCCATGATTATCGTATTTATTTTGTATTTTTTCATCTTTCCTTATTGTGTCAGCCTTCTAGAAATGAACGTCACATACACTTTATTATCTTTAAAACTAAAAATTTCAACCTTCACTTTAAATGTGGATCCCAACAACTACGAGAAATTTTTTTAATCTCTTCTACACATATTCTTATAGAGGCTCATGGCTACAAATTACGATGGAGAGTCATTCTTTGGTCAGTGATGGTGGCTCTGTAGGCTACTCACCCTAATACTTTAGTAGTTGGGTTTACAAACTCTCAATGAGCTTTAATTTCTACTTATGGACAAATGGAAGAAAACTTCGATTTGCAGGCTACCCACAATATCTAAGACTCTTAGTGGAAGTATCTCATGACATTCTTAACTCCTTTGGTTCTTTAAAACCTTACTAAACCTTGCTCTGATACCACTTGTTATTAATAGGAAAAGATAAACATGAAAACACAAGACAAATAAATGCACAAGATTTTGAGTCAATAAGGAAGTTATATCCGTTAATTATTCTCTTAGATACATCTAGGGAGTTGTTGCTATTGTCTCTTCTTACTTCACATTACAATGACCCAACCATGATTATATAAACACTAAAATTTCTAAATATGGAATCATGAAAACTATAGCTTTCGTCTCCTCATGGAAACTATGACTTGACACTTTAACTAAAATTTTCTAACTTCACTTTAACATAAATTTACATTTTTATTTTCCTTAAGTTAGTTGTTTTTTTAGCAAGGAATTGACTTTTTAACCCTAACTCACTTGAATTTAACATTAGACTTAACTTTATTTCCTTCACTTAACTTAACTCTTCGTACATTGCATGCATATGAGAGAAATCACTATTTCTGTAAAGCAAAACACTTTTAATCTATGGAAAAATTGCGACCAATGGTAGTAAATCAAATAGGAAATATGGGGATAGGTATTTGACAATTGTTAGGCTAGTTGGGTTGTTGATTCTATACAATTAATTTTATTCAAATCATTTTCATATTGGTTATGTTAAGGCACAATTGTGTGGCATTATTATCTACATACTTCAATAAGTGTTAAACTTATGAATTTTAATTTTCATGAAATATAAAAGGTGAGGTGTAGTATGGAATCACCTAGTTTCAAAATGAGAAAATCGGCGAGATGAAATGAGTCATGATGCACGACAAACCAATAGTAATAGACGTCAAGTTGCACAACAAACCTATAGTGATGGACCATCTGGGTGCGCTAAGTCATCCTCTGATGTGGGTGACTATAGGGGCATGATAATTGATGTTTAGGTTAAATTAAAGTCTATGCTAAAGTTACTCTTTCAACCTCCTTCATAATTTATTGATATATATCTCTATTAATAGAGGAAGATAAATCACATAGTCTTTATTCCCTAGTTTGAAATGATATAAATTACAAATATTACTTGGTTTCTTAAAAATGCATTCATGGTTTTCTAATTACTAGATGAAAATATTTACCAAAATCTTAATAGCTAATAATAAATTAATATA
The DNA here is from genome assembly GCA_034641835.2 of Pinus albicaulis. NCBI lineage: Eukaryota > Viridiplantae > Streptophyta > Pinopsida > Pinales > Pinaceae > Pinus > Pinus albicaulis. The sequence continues at coordinate 551,100,940 of CM076571.1, forward strand.
AAAAACACTAAACTCCATTTTGTAATTATATTTATTTTACAATATTAGTATAATTTTTTTTTACAATAAGAAAAAATATAAATACTAAAATATTACCTAATAAATAATTAATTATTGTTATTTATCTCTTTGATATATTTGTTCAATAGGGAAAATAAAATTGAGATGTGAGATGAAATAATCAAAATTTTGAATTTTCATTTAGAAGGAAAAAATGAAGGTTTAAAAGGCATTTATTGATGGATTTGTATCTTTTTTTTTATGTATAGTTTTGATATATATATATATATATATATATATATATATATATACATACATACATACATACATACATACATACATACATATATATATAGATTGTGGTTATACCGTATCTAATTTCTTGAAAATTTATATCAAATTTGTATCTTTTTTTTTATGTATAGTTTTGATATATATATATATATATATATATATATATATATATATGTATAGATTGTGGTTATACTGTATCTAATTTCTTGAAAATTTATATCAAAGTTTTACTTGAAGTAATTTAAATTATGTCACATATTTAAAAAAAATAGCTCATAGAGGGTTGAGTCGCGTGAGGGTGGTCGTATAAAAATGATAAGTTTTGACCACCCATGTGCCTTATGCACGTTCGTGTGACTCGTTTGTCATTTTCTCCCTCATGCCTTCGACGTTCAGGCTGGTGGGGTCGGGTTGGGTCATGTAATGGTGTCTAAGGAATTGGGTTCTGATTAAGTCAGGTTGGTTCGTGTTGTATAGTGAGGGCACCCAAGAAAACGCGAGCGGGTCAGGTCGGGTCGGGTATTGTGAGGGCGCCAAAGAAACATGTCCGAGTTGGGTCATGTCGGGTCGTGTGAGGGCACCCAAGGAGACACATTCGGGCGGGTTAGGCTGGGTTTGATTGGGTCGTGACATGTGAGGCTGCCCAAGGAAAAACATTCGAGCGGGTCGAGTCAGGTCATGTCGTGTGAGGGTGCCGAAGGAAATGCGTTTGGAGTTGGCTCTAGTACAAGGTGGTGGGTTAGCCAATGGTGAATTTATAGCACATAAGTGTGTGATTTCAAATTTATCAAGCATGCATAGGCCTGTAAAATGAAGGTATGGTAGACATTTTGTCTAGTGGATAGAATTAGAGTTTGGTTGGATTTTTCTTGATTACAAACAATTGTAAATGACCTGCATCAATTTTTCTTTCCTTTACGAAACAACCAACATCAATGCCTTCCAAAAACAACTCAAAACAAAATCAAACAAGTCTCCATTCTTATCAAGTCATGTTGGGGCACTAGGTAGCTGAATATAATCTATAAAATAAAACACCTCTAACTTTTCAGAACGAAGTATGAACAAAATGAACCATTACTTAGATTGCATTGTAAGCCACGAAATTAAATTTATTAATGCAGGGATCTACAATATTAGTTTTTTGCAGTCTACTCCATCTAGCATTATAAGCATACTAGCCATTTACAAATGGCGTATGTTGACATAAATTGAAGATTCCTTTACGTGAGTTTATGATATGGAAATTTAGTACAACAAAAATGGGGATATGATAGACTAAAGGTCAACTTTGTAATGATAGATTTTAATTTCTTTCTTGATCTATTTATGGAAAGTTTTTCTGGTGCATCAATTGTTTTTTTTTTTTCTCTTAAATAAAATTTTCCTAATTGGTACCTTGAGGACTCCTCTAGAGCTACTCTACAGGTTGGTGGGTAGTAGGCTCCATGACTATTATTATATCTTCTTTGTAAAGGGCAAGCACTATTTTGTGGGCTAGCTTCTTATGGGAACCCCATAGCCCTCTCACTTTGTCAGAACCATAATTTTCATGGGTGAGCTATATTTGAGCCTCCCTATTGTTCTAAGGCTCCATTTCATTGTCATACTTCTATTTCCCTCTATCCCCAAATATTCATTTTGAGAGTTTTCCACAATTAGTCTAAATTTTTAATCAATATATTTTTTCCTTCCACTTTGTGTTCAGTTCCCTCCACCTTTCAAGATGAAATAATTTCTACAAATACAAATTTGGAATCCTATATCCAATGGGGTTTGTCTATTAGGAAAGGTATTTTAGAAAATTCTTCCAAACTAGTAACGTTTTTGATGACTTTAGCTTTTTCCATGGAGCTTGAATCCTTAGCAAAAATTCCCAACCCCTAACCCATTTAACCCCCTAAAACTATAAACCCCTAACCCATTTAGCCCCTAAACCCTTAACCCCTAACCTATATAACCCCCTAAACTCCTAAACCCCCAACCCATTTAACCCCTAAACCCTAAACCTCTAAACCCTTAACCCCAAATCCATTAAACCCTAATTCTCGACCCCTAACCCATTTAACCCCATAAAACCCTAAAACACTAACATATTTAACTCCCTAAACCCTAACCCCATTATCCCCTAATCCCTAACCCCTCGAAGGCACAAGGGAGAAAGTGGGAAATGGGTCGCACGAATGTGCACAAGGCACATGACGTGGTCACAGCTTAACATTTTTTATACGGCCTTCCTCACACGACTCGACCCGACATGAACGTGTTTCCTTAGGCACCCTCACATGACCCGACCTCACCCGACGCACCCAAATGAAGGAACAAGGGAGAAAACGACAAACAGGTTGCACGAACGTGCACAAGGCACACGGGTGGTCACAACTTGGTATTTTTTATACGGTCGCTCTCACACGACTCGACCTGACCCGACCCAAACGTGTTTCCTTGGGCGCCCTCACACGACCCGACCTGACTTGACCCGCCCAAATAAAGGCACAAGGGAGAAAATGGAAAACGGGTTGCACGAACATCAACAAGGCACATGGGCGGTCACAACTTAGCATTTTTTATATGACCTACCTCACACAACCTGACCCGACCTCACCCGAATGCATTTCCTTGGGCGCCCTCACATGACCTGACCCGACCTGACCTAAATGCGTTTCCTTGGGTGCGATCACATGAAACGACCTGACCTGACCCGACTTGTCCAAACACATTTCCTTTCGTGCCCTCACACGACCCGACAGGACCTACCCGAACACATTTCCTTAGGCACCCTAACATGACACGACTTGACCTGACAAACCCAAGTGCATTTCCTTGGGCAACCTCACATGGCACGACCTAACCGGACTCGCTCGAGCACATTTCCTTAGGCACCCTCACACGACCTGACCTGAACACGTTTCCTTAGGCGCCCTCACAAAACACAACCTGACCCACCCGAACGTGTTTCCTTGAGCACGCTCACACGACCTGAATCGAACGCATTCCCTTGGGTTCCCTCAGATGACCCGACTAGACCCGACCCACCTAAACGTGTTTCCTTTGGTGCCCTAACACGACATGACCTGACCCAAGCCGACCCGCCCGAACATGTTTCCTTGGGCGTTCTTGCACGACCCAACCTGACCTGACCCAAATGTGTTTCAGTGGGTGCCCTCACATGACCTGACCCGCCTAAATGTGTTTCCTTGGGTGCCCTTAAAGGGCACGACCCGACCCGACCCGACCCGATCCTACCCACCTGAATGAAGGCACGAGGGAAAAAACATCAAACAGGTTGCACGAATGTGCAGAAACCTCAAGGGCAGTCACAAATTAGCATTTTTGATATGTCCTCGCTCACATGACCCAACTCAACCCGCCCTGAACGTGTTTCCTTGGGTGCCCTCACATAGCACGACCAAACCTCCCTGAATGAAGGCATGAGGGAGAAAATGAAAAATGGGTCAGACAAACGTGCACAAGCCACATGGTCAGTCACAACTTAGCATTTTTTATACGACCATGCTCACATGAATCGAACCGACCCACTCAAACACGTTTCCTTGGGCGTCCTCACATGACTCGACCCAACCCACCAGAACGCATTTCCCTTGGACGTACCTTCACGCGACCCGACCCAACCCGCCCAAACGTGTTTCTTTTGGCACCCTCACATGATCTGACTCGACCCAACTCACCCGAATGCATTTCCTTGGGTGCCCTCACGTGACACAACCTAGCCTGATCCTCGCGGACACGTTTCCTTAGGCGCCCTCACACGACCTGACCTGACCTACCCAAACATGCTTCCTTAGGTGCCCTCACACAACCTGAACAGACCCAACTTGCCTAGACGTGTTTCCTTATGTGCCCTTACATGACTCAATTCGACCCGCTCGAATGAAGGCACGAGGGAGGAAATGAAAAACGGGTCACACGAACGTGCACAAGGCACACGAGCGGTCACAACTTAGAATTTTTACACAGCCGCCCTAACACGACCCAACCTGACTCGCCCGAATGAAGGCAAGAGGGAGAAAATGGCAAACAGGTCACACGAACGTGCACAAGGTATGTAGGTGGTCACAACTTAGGAAACGTGTTTTGAGTGAAAAATTCAGTTCAGACCTAATCTAAGGGCCTCCGAACTACTTTGTGACTAAAGGAAACATTGTCCCTAAGTTCAACAAGTTTCCTGAGGTAAAAAAAGGGCCATTTTATTCGATCCAAAGGGCCTGTGAAATTATTTGCAGTTCTGTGGCAGTCTAAAGTTCTGAAGCACTTTTGTGACATAGGTGAGTCAACTTGTGGGTTTCTGTAGTAGAATCAAATGAAAATTCTATAGAAGAGTAGGGTGGACAAGCTCAAGCCTGTTATAGAGGATTGAAACAGGATTAGAGTGAACATTTGAGGTAAAAATTGGATATCTTTAGTAGTCTAGGTTCCTTGTAGGGTTAGCAATAAAGTCACTAGTTAGGGTATTATTTCAATGGTTAAATTGGTTTTGTATATTAAATGTGAACCATATTGTATGGATATTTAATATTGTGCCAAATTATTGTATGGGTTTAACGAAGAGTACACTCTTTTGTTGAAAAAATGATATTGTTCACTGAAGAATATATTAATTGTATTAAATTGACTATTATTTGGAAAAGGAGATTCTGTTGGAATACTAGAACCTATAAAACCCTAGGGATAAATTACCCTAGTTCACTACATAGAGGGTCCCCCAATCCCCCTTCAATTTCCCTAAAATTTGTGTGTTCAAAGAATTTCAAAGTTTTATTCAAGTTCTCCCAAATGCACTCTCTCACTTTTTGAGGTAATACAAATGGATTTAGTTAACCAAATTCTAATCTCTAGCAACCTTAGAATGTTGGGTCTTGTTATAATATTGGGTACTGGATGATTCAGGACCTCTAAAGATCAGACTCATGACTAAGTTTTGTAAGGCAGGATGCCTCTTCCTATTTTTTTTCATTAATAAGTAGAGCCCATGAATGTTGCAGACCCATGTTTCGTTCTTGTCTAATTGGTTCGTGTTGTTTTCTATGGCCTGACATATGTATATGTGGAATCTTGTAGGGTTCCTTATTGTAGTTTATATTCTATTTTTAGAATAAGTTACATAAAGATACTTTTCAAACATCTTGTGTCAAGTGGTTAAATCAAACAAATTTTTAGTGTTAAGAACCATGTTGAAAATCCTAGAGAACATGTTGTTATGTCAAAATAATGTGGCGAATAGAGCCATATTGAATCTGAGAGAAGGTGAAGGTCCTGGATACCTTCATGAATTATGGATGTAGTCCATCTCAGTGGGGGAGGCCAGGTGCAAATATTGTTTGAACTAGGTCAAATAATATAACTTTTGGTCATGGAATCTAAGGCAATGGTAGACCCACTTCCTTAAAAAAGGGTCATTTACCAACCCAAAGGTTTCAAAATTGACACAAAGTGAGGAACAAAAAAACATATTGCTTTGTTGTGCCACTAAAGGACTGTCAATGACAATGGCATTCCATACGTGAGGCCACATTGATTCACTTTCATGTAAGAATACAATGCTTTAATAGACAAAGACTAAAATTGGGCAAAGGGAAAAGTTTGAATCTTATTCTGATACTTAGTTAATGAAGTATGTGGTCTGTTCAGGTGTTCCACAATATATAATGGGGAAATATAACATAGTTCCATCAATCTGGCCAATGGTTTCTCATTAGATCACTACGATTAGTGAAATTGTAATAGATAAACTATGATGATCAGAAATTTATAAGTGGCTAGTGGAGGTATCTCAAGCCATGATGAGAATGTGGGTGTCTGATAAGTGCAAAGTTATCTAAGCTAAAGGTAGACCGATTTCCTTTAAACAATGGACTACTGAAATAAAAGTTTAAAATGAAAATTTATATTTATGTGGAAAAAACACACTCGATCTCTTTGATATAGTTCCATATAAGATACAATGCGTTAATATGCAGAGACTAAAACTGTTTCAAGGGAAATTTCGAATCATTTTATGATAATCAGTTATTGAAAAACACGATTCACTGAGGTGCTCTGCATAAGGCATAGTGAGGGAATATTGTATAGTGCTAACTCTAGCTAGACTCAATCGTCTAATCTGACGGAGGACACAAAGGATCTGAAGACTTTAGTGAAATAACATGCCCTTATTGATTGGTTTGATGCATCACAATATGCAATTTTTTGGAAAGGATGTTACACAAGAGGTATAGCTAATTAGACTATTAACCTCATTGTTTCGAGTAATGATAAATGTTATTTTATTATATGACAGAGTTGATTTCACAAGTTGCAGGTGACCCAAAACAGTGTGGCTTGCTATATTATTTGATTTTAGGAGGTTATTTGTTTTAAGTACTTAGAGTTTCATTTGAAATGGAAATCTTGTATTTTCGAGGATGATTTTATATGCTCCCCTAACATGGATTATTGATGTTCATAGCGTGGTTGTTGGAAAGGTTTCAAATTCATTTATTGTTATGATTAGTTAATTTAAATAACATATACTCTAGTAAGGATGCAAATAGTTTCATCTTCAACATGAAGAGAGTGTAAAATATTTGTCAAACCATATCTAAATTTTTTTCTTGCACATCAATTATATGACCCGGTTTTTTCATCTGTATTCTTGCATAGATTCTTAGCTCTTATCTGCTATGTGCATGTGGAAGTGAAAAATTTCAGTATACATTTTGGCTGGATGGGAAATATGGTTGTTGTCAAACAGAGCCTTTCAGATGCAAAGGTATTTTCTTGTTTAATCACCAGTAGATTGATAATTAATATGGCTTAGAATTTTTTGTGTTTTTTCTTAGAATCTTTGTTAAAACTATGGAATTTTCATCTAGTCTTCCTAGATTGTAATTATTGTAAAATGGATCATAATTTCGTTGAAGGTATGGATTGAGAGAGTAAATGTTAGATTACATTATGTAGCTCTAATCTAACTTATTAGACTTCATATTCCTACACATAGAAAAACTATCATGCATTTTGGCCACAGTACATTCATCAAACCTCAACGAATTTCAAATTTTTTTCTATGTTTGACAAACCTTGTGTCTTAGTTCTCACCTTGCGAGACATCATATAGGAGGAAAAGCACTTTAAAACCTTTATGATGCTTTTTTTACCTTTAAGAGGCATCTGACTCAGTCTTGAGAGAGGCTCTATTGTAGAGACTCTGAGAAATTAGAATTTCAAGGACTCTACTCACTACTACCATGCATCTATATGAATTTGTTCTTGATCATCTCTATTATCACTCAGATTTTCCTTGAAGTTTTTGGAAGAGGAAAGGGGTCCGAGGTAACCACAAACCAACCTTCATGTACAGAATCTAGCCAATCTGTACCCAGAGAGGGCTCTCTCTATAAAATTTAGCTTTGTTCTTGAAAATATTAGGCTAGTTATAAAGTCCAAGGGTTTTGATTTTGTTTGGGTTGATGGAATTCTTTAGCTGAGATTAAAATCAAGTAGTTTCAGTCCATTGGGCTAATGGAGTCAAAGGATTGGCTGCACTGGCTTAATTTTTTTAACAAAAGATGGTTTATCAGGGCAAGATAATAAAACTAGAAACAATTATAGATCTAAAGTGAATGGAATGGAATTCAAATGGATGAAAGGCAACGAAGAATCTTTCAACACATTCAAGAGAAGAGAAATAGATTGATTATCAATAAATAGCAGTTAAGTATTCTTTACTAAATAACCAAAGATATATGAACTAGACAAACAGGAGCAATTGAGAATTCACTGTTTAAACTAGTTTAGAAGAAAACATTTAGAATAATAACGACTGAAATCAGATTACACCTAAGTACTTTCTGATTTAATCATTTTCGTTAAATATTAAGATAATGAAACACAGATGATATTGTAAACAAATATTAAACTTCAAAACATGAGATAGAGATGACTTATTGATCCTTCATTTGACACATGAATCCTGAGAAAAGTCTTCTGCCTCAATTCCTTGTCCAGTTTTGCCACGAAAAATTTCTCCAAAGCTCTTTATTCCAAAATATTCAATGTTACATCAAAGTATAAGAATCCACCCTCAATAATCCAATTGAGGGCTTATTTATACAAAAAAATCATACAAAATATCTCTTAACAAAACGAGATATAATCTAAGATGACTCACAAATAAGTTACAATAAAAATAGAGACAAATGGTCTCGTAGATAAGACAAAAAGCAACTGATGTTGTGCTGTTTCCTCCTTTTGAGAATGTGCTGGAGGCAGGACCTATATTTTGGCTCATTGTTGTCCTCTTCAGTAATTTTGTTCTAACTGCCTTGCTTCACTGATACTCTTTGTTCTTACTGATACACTTTTAACTGAACCGATACTCTTTGACCTTTGTTTATCCCTTTATCCTTTATACTGTAGTAAATAGGAAAAATTTCATATAAGGATAAATTTTACAAAAGTTCCAACAGATCTTCCCACCATTTATCTTCTGCTATTTTGGTCCTTTGAAGCTTCCTCAATGTTTCATCAGCCTCAGTATATCTGAAGAAATTAGGCTGATTTGGAAACAAATGTTTTACTTCATGCTCAAGATAAAACAAATTCTCTAATCTGTCATGAAGATTCCTTCCTGTAGGTAATGTTGCTTCTGATGAAATGGTTGAGGAACTGGCTTGATTGTGAGCATGTTTGTCCAATTTCTCAACATAACTCTCCAGGTCCATTATTTTATCTTCTGAAACCATAGGGCTGGGCAACCCTTTATTCAATAAAACATCAAACCTTTCTCTGAAAGCAATGATTTCTCCTTGCATGTCAAAGCACCTTTGTTCTAAATTTTGCATAAGAGTTCTTTTAGTAAAAACTCTTTTTATCTCTAAGATTGTTCCAGTTCTGTCCTGAATACCCAGGTCTGCAAGTTTTTGTCTGGTTTGGGTGTTTAGAAATTGTATGAGCTGATTGGCTTCCTCATGCCTATTAACTAATTCTGCTCGTGTATTTTCAACTTCATCTAGAGCTACTTTGACCAAATCATTCTGCTCGTATATTATCTGAATTGAAGACCAGATATCTTTTATTGACTGGATAATATTATCCCAAAGAATGTCATTTATTTCTCTTAAAGGTTTCTCCAATGTGAGATCCTTTTCCAAAGCTTTAACCAATTTTTCCAATTTTTTGACTTCTCTTGTTTTGTCAGCAACAGTCATTTTTGAGAGATCATATCTCTGTTCCAAATTAATAAGCTGTAACTTTGTGTGCTGAAGTTCTGTTACTTGAAGTTTCAAGTCATTCATTGACTTTATTAGTTCTTCTGTACTCAAATTTGAAGTATTTACTTGTGATGGCTCTGTTGGTTGACCTTTTGGCTGACTTGTTGGCTGACTTGTTGTACCTGTGATAACCTCTGTTGTAGATACTGGAACACTAGACTGCTTGTCTTTTAATGCTTGTTCAAGCTCTTTTTCTGTTTCAGTCAGTTTCTCATTTAGCCTCAAAAGCAAGTCCATCATTTCTTCTTCAGAATTCTTCTTTATTACTTCTTCAGTTTGAGGATGTCTTGAAGCTGGAAATTTCAACTGCTTTCTCAAAGCTGCAATGTCATCATCTTTTTTCTTGATTAGAGCTTCTATACCTTTGACATCCTTTGGATTGTGACCTAATCCAATAATTATTTCCTCTAATGTTTTTATCCTGTTGTCTTTGGCTTTAGAAGAAGCCTTTTCAAGCTGCAATTGTGTACTACTGTTCTCCAAAGAATCCCGTATCTTGTGAGCTGCCATTTCCTTATCAGTCAAAGTAGAATAGATCATTTCACCATTCTGCTTATGTAACTCAATCTGATCTAAAGGATGAATATCCTTTTCTAAGACTTCAAAATTTGTTCTGATATAATCTGCAGCTGTTTGAGGTTGTTGCACTTTGGGTTTGAAGTGACTCATTATCATTTTTCCTTGCTGAATGTCATAAGATGACATCAATATTTCTTGATTCTTAGGAGCCATATTCAAATATTGATTATAAACCTGGATTCTTAAAGGATCATTCCTAGTTTTTATATTGATAAATTTCTTCTTTATATCTCCTGCATCCTTAACTGGTGTTTTGAAAGAAGATATTTCAACACTCTGTTGCTTTTGTAGCTCTTTCCTTTGTGAGGTAGTGGATGCTCCACTGACTGTACCTGTTTGTTGACTACCCAATTGTTCTTGTCCTTGACTATCAAGGATTTCATCAATAGATTCTACTTCTGGAGGAGTATTCAATTTATGTCCCTTGGCCTGAGGTTGTTGTGAAGATCCAGTGAGAGGGGTAGCAGCTTCAACATCTCTCCTTTTGCCCTTTTTTACATTTAATGGAGTCTGCAAAATTGACATTTCTACTGGATTGGTTTGAACAGAAGAAACCTGTACTTGATCCTGTCCATTGGAAGTTTGAGGTTGTTCTGTCATAGTGAATGTTTCTTTAACTTGTATATCAACCTCTTTCTCTTTTCCCTTAGATGATACTACAATGTTTTCTTGTAACTTCTGCTGAAAAATTCCAGCTGAGGAAGGACCAACCTCTGATCTTGGTACCTATGCAAAAGAGTCTAGGTCAAGCATCTTTTCAAGATCTTTCATAACATTTTCTACATTGACCTGCTCATTATCCTGCTCTATCAATGTTCCTTCTATCCATTCATCTGTATTAGCATATTTTTCAATCTCTGAGATTCTTTGATGCATGTATGGTGCTGATTTATTTTTCATTCTTTTATCACAAATGAAGCTAAATGGGTCATAAGGTACCCAATATAAACTCTCTTGTAATATGAAATGGTCTTCTAATATCTTTTCAGCTTCTTCTCCTGCATCCCTAGAGTTACAGATAAAGGGACCTAATTGACTTTTGATCTGGAGTTGAGCCTTCTTCTTTGCATTACAAAAATGAATTATATCAGAGTTGTTCATCTGCCTGAAATACTCTAATGCAAAGAGTCTCATGGGGACATATTTTGAAAATTTGAATGGACATAATTCACATCCATATATTCTAACTTCTGTGTGATTTTGGTATAAGTACCAATCACCAAATTTGTATTGTTTTGAGAGCTGTAAAGTTTTCTTGATTTCATTGCTAAGCCTTGGAGGAGAAAATCCTGTCAACAAGGCGGTTGCAAGGTGTATAAAAGGATCAATGAACTCATTATAGGAATAGGGAGAATCTCGAGAACTATGAGTGATGGCTGACCAAAAGATAACAGACCTAGGATTCCCTTTGGCATCAAGCTTTTTGATATAGAAAGGGAAATTTTTTGACTGGTAATAGGGCATGAGATGGTAAATGACAGAAGAATACTTGAACACTTTCTCATTCTCTAATCTCATGAATTGATCATGGATTTTGTCTGCAATGTAGGATGCAAAGTCATACTTGACAGCAGGAGGTTGTCCAGGGGTAGAAATAGACAATAATACTAGAATTAAATGGTCAACATATTCACTGGTATTAAAGCCCATTATAAAGATATCATATCCAAAACAAGTCTACCCTCCTTAGTGAAAAAAGCATACCCATAAGGGGGAGGGCCTTTAGGCTGGTGATCAGGCAACATAAAGGTCTGGCAGATGTGGCTTAATTCTTCATGGGATAGTTTGGTGGATTTCTCAAGTAATTCTCCCATGGACAGGGGAGTGAGGGCTTGATCAGGTTGAAAATGTAGCATCTCATTGATAGACTGAGCAGTAATGGGAAAAATGACATTTTGACTTGGAGATAAGACTACTCGTTGAGTGGGATCATAGTTTGCATGACAGTAATGGATTATCTCAGGGAAAATATGGACAGAGGGGAAGAGGTACCTGGGAAGATTAGATTCCTATAACCCAATCACATCCAAGCCATTCAAATAATTGTCTTTGCAGCGACAAAAAATTCGAAGAGGACTATCACTAAAAACCAGGTCTTTAATTTGGAAATCTCTGACGACTAATGATAAATAATCCAAGTCTCTGTGAGGGGCGTTCAATGGGGTGACATTTAAAGCCAAGGGAATCTCCATTTCTGGTTCGTGTGGATTCAGAAATGAATTGCGGGGTTTTTGAAGAAATGGCACAATCTCAGGTTTTGGGGATTCAATTGCGGTTTTGGGAACTCAGGGAGACCAATTTAGAATCATGTTTGAGTTTTCTGTATAGAGTTCTTTAAACAAAAACCAAGATTCTAACATAGTTTAGTGGAAATTAGGGTAAATACTTATTTTTTGGAATGTACAGTAATTTGGACAGATACTGGTTGATTCGGACAAACTCTGGATTACTGGTACGTAATAGTCTTCAACAAATTATAGTTAATGGCACTTAACAGTCGATTTTTTGAAATTATTTGCATGGAGGGTGAAGTCATTTTCTGCGTACAAAATAGTGAAAAAGACGCGCAGAGAATTGTTTTATTCACAAAGTCAAAAGGGTGGCGAATTTTTAATTATTTTAATAAATGACGTCAATATGTACGACAGATGAGTCACGGGGGGGAGGTGGTAAGCGGTTTTTTCCGCACCGCTTTTGAGGGAAGGCGGTATTGAGTGGATGGGCAGCGATTCCATAGAACGAATGACACGTGGCCATGGTACTATTTGAAAACCACTGTCAGTTCGCGCGTTATTGTTCGGATAGGGGATGGCCAGCGGAATTATCAACAGTCGTTAATCTTGAACGGGTCGATCGAACGGTTGACGGGATAGGGAGATGACGGGGTTATAATGGCGCGGGCCCGACACATTTTATTATTGATTAATCACAGTAGGAGAGTTTTGATTGGCGGAGTTAGGTTCTTAAATAATCATGAGGATTAATTAATTCCTTTGCTTAAAAAGCGGAAACGTGATCGAGTGAGGGGAAAATATACATAGAGATGGGTAATTTCGAAGTTTGGTTTGATTTAAACTTCGGATTTATTTTTGTTTAAAAAACATATATTATGTGTTTAAAGTTTTTTCATATTTTTATTATATGATAATTGAATTAGATTAATCCAATTACCATAGGGGGCGGGATTAACATATAATGATATATTTTAACCAAAGGGGGTATAAAGTGGGTTTTTTATTTGAACGAGTTAGGAATAAATACTTTGGTTAAAATCATAATACATGGGTTTTTGGGATATTATATAAAGGAATTATATATAATAGGAGAAGGTCATTTCTATAAGGAGTTAATAAATAAAATCAATGTTAATATGACAAGGGGACAAGGTAAACTTCGAAATACATTAATATAACTAAGAAAGTGAAGTTTTTAGAAGCAAATTGTATTATAATCACTTCATCACTTAAACTTAGGATAAAATGTGATTTTGAGGGTTTTTTATGAAATATCTCATGATTTTCCTAAGTAAAATGGGATTTTACTTAGGAAAGAATTTTTTGAAGTAAATGAGTGTGATATGAATGATTTTAAGTACTTAAGTTTTTTCCAATTATTGGGCCGAGGTTCCAGTCCCTCCAAAAGTCAAGGAAATGCCTTGAGCCCCTTTAATTTTCAAATACCTTAGCACTTAGGGGAAATTAGTGAAATGTTTAGGGAAAAATGAGAAGGGAAGTTAATAATTTGACTTTGCCTTGCTTTGAAATTCTTCCAGTGGAGTGTCTACCTTTTCACTTTGTGATGAAAATAAAAGATTTCACACATCTAAAGCCATTGATCATCACATGTAATTCTGCAACATCATCTACCTACCCTACCTACTTTACTCTACCATTTTTCTTCTTTATTAGGGTGCACTTAGACTGGCAAACCCTTATCACACTTTTTCTTTTACATATGGAAATCTATCTAGTTCTAACCTTATTACATCCAAGGGCTCAGATTAAACTGTTGAGCACCTTTTATTAACTCTACCTATCTACTTATCTGCCAAGATTAAACTGTTTGGCCATATATTTATTCTCTATTCTACAACATGAAATTGAAAAATGAATGAGTCAAGTTTAAACAGTTTGACTCTTCATAAATTGTGGCAAAAGTTTGACAAGCTGCACACAATAGCTTATTATAGAAAATGAAATAGTAGTGGCATTTAGACTTTCACATTTTCCTGGTCTATTTTTGTTTGGGGTTCATTTCTTTCACTTTTTTGACCATTTTATTCTTTTTCACCCTTTGATTTTTTCTTTTAGGGTATACCCTCTTTACAATTTTTTTAAAATTTTTTGATTTTTGATAATATGGAAAACCTTTGCAGCAAGAAAAAGGTACGAACATATTACATAGCCCATCAAGTTAATCATGAAATATGACACCTATTGGTATAGGATTCTAACAATATCTACGCACTATGTAGACTATCAAATGTTAACAATGAAATCATTGATTTCAAATAGGAGTTTCCTTCCTCAACAAAATTGTTGAAGATACAAATTGATGAACTGCAATTATTTCCGCAAGAGCATATCCATCCTAGGGATGGTATCTTCTTTCACCTAGTCTAATGGTGCTAAAAATAATTCCTCTAGAATGAAAATTAAGAAATATATTTTCAGGCAGTAACAATTCCAAATTATTTGAGTGAAAACTAAGCTCATCATTAAGGTTCAGTAGTTACTCGAGTTGTTGTTTTTTCTTCTTTTCAAAAAATTGATGGATTGGAGTGGTTGCCCAACGCTATCTTAACTCTAGGTCATAGGATTAAATGTGAGACATTGAGATGATATAATCATTGTATATACAAGGCGAGACTCATAGCCATATGAGTTATCACAGAAACCTAGGATCATATTTATGTTAAAATATTATTTTTAGACTTTAGGTAGTCTTCATAGATGTAGTTATTCCTACTTCCACATTATGAATGCTTCAAAAATTTATCACCACAAACAAAAAGAGAAAATTTGAGCCACTATGAATACTATGTGATTCATTCAAGCAATGTGAGTCGTTCAGGAGGAGAAATGAGCCACAATGAATTATACTGAGCCATGTTGATATTAAATGCAAGTTATTAAATGATTCACTATAATTACAATTGATATGTGGATAATATCAAGCCACCATATAATCGAGCCATAGGGAAATATGATGTGAGACACAGTAATAAAATCTGAGCCATAGAAACAAATGCGAGAAACTGGTGCAATATGAGTAAAATGATATGAGTGATCCTTAGACAAAATAGCAAGCCACAAAAGATGATCAAGCCTCAGAATACTAGACATCTGTGTCACTGTATGAAATTCAATGCCATAGAGATTGTAATGACTCCATTATGATGTACTTATATATAATTTGATGCCACAAAAGTCTATTGTATAAAATTCAATACCACAGGAGTTGTAATGATGTCATTGTGGTTCCACTATAGATAATTTGATGCCAATAGGCATAGTAATACAAACTTAACATAGATGTGATGTGATATAGGGACTATGGAAGAAGATACAGTGTGATCCAAAAATATATGTGGGTCACTTATAATTTTTCATGCTTATTTCTTTAACTTGCATGTCATAGTACATCATGTTCTACATGTATATTCATATTACATAAAAATATTGCCACAGGTCCTTATGCGAATAAAATTTCTTCATAGGAGCTCGAATCATGTAGAAAGTACCACTAATATTGTTTTTCGGTAGCCTTAAAAACATCGATAGTGTAATATCTCATGGAGATGATCATCAAATGATTATAAACAAGGAAAATCATTCTTCTGTCATAATTTTTATTTTCAAACCTTCTATCTATGGTTTCCACTGAGTTTTTTCACATCATTTATTTTTAGAGTTGTGTCCTCTTCTTCATACTAGAATGAGTGTGAGAATACTCAAAGTGAGTGTATACTAGAGTGAGTACATCTACAATATTTTTCTTGATCTTGTATCTTGAATAGAGAGAGTATATGTTTTAGGCCCTTTTGATGTTTCAATCTTCGAACATGATGATGATCTCCTAATTACTGCAATATTTTCATTTTTATTTTAGATTAATTTAAATTCCTGCTCCCAATTTGGCTTTAACAAGCAGTGTAATATAGAGAACTTTAATTTTTTATTACCTATTCTGTTGTTTATGTCTCTCATTTTCATATTATTGTGGTCTTTAGCAGAGGAAATGGCATATTTCACGAAGATGACTTTTTATTTTAGATCAATGAGAAGAGGAGGTTGCATTAATTTTCAAAGGCAATGTGAGACACTATACATGATGGTATTTGTTGCATTTATTCACTGAATCGGTACCTAAGAAGACCCTAGGTTCATCATCCATCTAATCCAGTAAAACCTTCTTGGTAGGGATGGGTTCACTGCATTCAAGGTCTGGGGAAATGGTTGGTGAGAGCAGGCTTTTTTGAGGCAACCTGTATTCATTGAGTCTCAAGATTTCTTCTTGTCCAAACAGGTAATTACTCACATCAAAAAATTTTAAGATTCAAAGCTTTAGGGTTAGGTTAGGTTAGATTGTTAGATAATTTGGGTAATTGGTTTTTTAATGCAAGATCTGAGTTGCAAATCTATTGGGAAATGCCTGGTAATTTTGGGGTTTTTTATATTTTTTCATTTTCAGTTGGTAACTAGATCTATTTTTAACTGTATTTCAGGTTTGAGGAAATGGTAAGAACATATTTTTCTCCAGCAGAGGTGAAGGGACAACCAAACCAAGCAGAGGATCTGGCTAAGGTTGTTCACCATCAAGAAGTGGGCCACAAAAGTCACTTGTAGAGCGATGCCCACTATCAAGTTTATCTCAACCCTTTGACCTATGAGATTTTTCAGTAAGTTTAGAAGAGCAAGTAATTTATGAGGTTAATGTTTTCCTAGTGAATCAATTCTAATTGTTATGTCGTTATAACAGTATATATTGGAAACGAGCATGTACTAATGTGAGCCCGAGCCAATGAAAGAGCTCCATGAAGTGACTGCTAAGCATCCCTGGTAAGCCTCTCAACCTATAGATCTATCATTTCTCCTGAATTCTCAAATAAGTGGGATTTTAGAAGCTTTCATAGGCGGTTTTCACAGTGTGAAGAAACAAAGGATTGATTTTCTAGATTTTTACAGGAACCTCATGACTACTTCTGCTGATGAGGGTCAATTTATGGGCATCCTGCTGAAGCTCATTAACGCAGAGAACACCATGGATATTAAGGTGTACACTGGATACTTGCTTCTCCGCACAACCCTTGCATTGCCCAATGATGGAAAGGTATTATGTTATCTCTAGATTCACTATTCAACAAATTCTCAGAAATTTTTGAATCCTGGTGGATTGGAATTAAAGGTGGGTTAATGTTTGTGTTAATGGTGGGGAAATTTCTCACGCCATGGTGAGAACGTGGATTTCTGATAAGCACAAATTTATCTAAGCTAAAGGTATACCGATTTCATTTAATCAATGGAAAATTCAAATAAAAGTTTTAAAATGAAACTTGATATCTATGTCGAAACAACACACTAGATCTCTTTGATACAGTGGCATGTAAGAATAAAATGCGTTAATATGTAGAGACTAAAACAAGTTCAATGGAAATTTTGAATCATATTATGATAATAATTTAATGACAAATAATGACTCGTAAAGATTCACATTTGTTAATGGTTTTTAAAATCTATCATTAATTAAAAGAATTGTTTCAAGAACCCTATTTTCCGCCCTTTTTTTAGTTTCTACTTGCAAGTCGAGTCCCACTATTACTAAGCCTTGTCATTTCATTTTCATTATGCCTTTTAGTGCTGGAATCAACACCTGGACTACTTCAAGTGCTTGACCAATCACATCCTAAGTTCTAGGGCAATTCAATGATTTGGATTATATGATTGGTAGGTGGTTTAAGCTCTCAATCATTGAAAAGAGATTTCAGTCAAGTTTTCTGTTACACTAATGAGGGTATTGAGTCTTGATATGGTAGAAAAATGTATGTTTTTAGCCTATGGAAGAAGAAAGTATGAAATAGTGGAAGGGAAAGTGGGTTTGCAAGACAAAAATCCACTGCTTTAATGAGAAATAATACAAGAAACATTTTGACAATATATCAACAAGAGAAATCTATATCAAGACTTACAATAATCTTATTGAAATATCATGAAAGATCACTGTCATAAGGAATGCTTCTTTAAACTCTTATTATATATATCTCATCAAGAAATCTCAATGAATAAGAATTATAAAAGTTGATAAGATACATAAATCCATCAAGAGAATCATAAAAACATACAACAACATTTGAAATTAAAAATTGTGACTGAAGAGATTGAGGTGTGAAAACACATAGAAAGGTTAACAATACACATATCAAGTAAGTAATAAGTCCTCAATAGTTTTCTTCAATATCATTCAATGAAAAGTACACTGATCATACGAGTAAAATATTCACAAACCATGAACCTTTTCTCCATTGAATTTCACCATAAATATACAAAAGGTATTATGTTGACATTTCCACAAAATGTGTGAATATGTTCTTTAAAAGTTATTACATTACTATACAAAAGGTAAGGCTTATCCTAAACCTTAATACAAAGTGGTGCAACATAAGTGCAACATAAATAACCTAAACAACATGATGGCTTGTAGTTCGAAGTAGCTAGATGAAGTGGCAAGTTGTTGGCAGACTGCTTTTCTTTTATGCTATAACTACTCCCTCCAAAAGTGCAACTGACAGTTGTGATTGAAATGAGGTTATTTCCCCAAAAAGTGCAAGAAACAAAATTCTAAAAACTTGGAAGGGATCTTGCTCAATGGTCACATGGCAGGAGCTTCTTCTATCGATAATGCATGCATGTAACTACTCTTCAGTAGAACCCCTTGTGACTTGAACAAAAAATGACTCCACTCCCCTCATACAAAAACTCAGAAAATAATAGCTTCCCTTTTCAAAATTAGGCATCTATTACCGGAAATTTTGCAAATAGTTGTGTTTATAGATAAAGCCAAAAATGTGTCAGCCTCTCCTAAAATATCTAGAAAAAATCAAGTATTGAAGCAAAAATATTGAGAGACTCTGCCTTAGTGAGCCTTTTAGTTCTCTTTCTTGTATGATTTTGTTTCTGAGCTCTAGCCTTCTTAGCTTCCTTTCCCGGGCTTTCATCAACATTGATGATTTCATCCTTCAATCTAGTATTAGTAATCATTTTGCTATTCGCACTAAGCTTATTTTTAGGCCTAGTGTGAGGGCTTTTGAGTTATAGATTACGAATACTAGAGTGACCTTCTTCATACTCTGTTTCTGAGAAATATTCATCATTGTTGTCTTCTTCAAAGGATGAATAGGGGTGGATGACATTTTTATCCTTCCTCCTGACAGATGTCTTAGGTGTCTTGAGAAATGAAAAAAATTGAGCTAGTGTTGGTTCCTCCACTGAATGGGTGTCCCTATTTTCTTCTTGCTCTTCTGAAACTACTGGGATAGAGTGTTGGACTGGAACAGGCACTTGAACTGGCATATGAACTGGTGTTTGAATTGGTACTTGAACTGACACTTCAGGGCTGACTTCCTCTGAATTTTTCTCCCCTAGGATCAACCTTCTTATGTTTCTATATCTTGAGGAAGAAGCTATGTTTTCCTCACACGTATAATTGCCTCCTTCGCTAGGTTGATTTTTCCTTTGTTTGAATCTCATGGAATGTTCTCTGATGAACACTGCTAAAGTCTAAAGTTACATTGGAGATTTCCTCACATAAACCTTTTTTGTTGGTTGTATAATGGGTATGGGAGTGACAAGTTTAGTTCTAGCTCTCTTAGTTGAACCTCTATTTTGCCTACTGGTTGATGGGATATATTGAGGTGGTTGTGAATTGTTTGGCACAGGTGTTGTTCTAGTTTTTTCATGGGATTTTTTCTTCTTCGGTCTCCCTACTCTCCTCCTAGAGTTGATACTACCAAATCCCTCCTCTATTAGGAATTTATCCCAGGTATTATTTTTCTTTTTAAGGTGGTAAAAAATCAAAATTTTGATTAAACCCCTATGATAGAGGTTATGCAGGGAGTAGTTAGGGATTTTATGTAATTTCAAGGACATTTTAAGTAAGGATCTATATAGGAAGTAAGGAAAATTTAAAGGTTTTTCACCTAAGACATAAGAGAGAAATCTCATTTGGTACTGGTGTACAGAGGGGAATCTACCCTCACAGGTAATGTATCATTTCACAATGGTGATTACATGTTGCCACTTTTCCCTAGAACAAGAAATATGTATAGTTGGTGTTAGTATGAATCTTAATTGCAAGTGTACAAAAAAAGACCACTTTAGCTATGCATAATAAACAACCCTAACAAAAAATATGGCTACCAATATCTTCAGATCTGAAATTAGGTGATCAAGATAAATGCTGCAAAAATCTAGATCTATGCATTAAAAGACATTGAGAAGTAAATAAAAACGAGATTTACTCCATGCATCCAATAGACAAGACAAGAATACGTTGAATGAATTTTATATTAAGGGCACCTAGGAGGAAAACATAGTAGGATGTTACTAGTTCTCCTCAATGGGATGGGTTCTTGTAAGTCCTTAGCACTTCAGATCTAAAATTCCTCTCTCTTGATGGTGTAGAAAACCCAGACAAAAAAGGAACTCAAAGGGAGCTCACAAGCAAAAAGATAGAAAAATAGGACAATGATGGTGTATCAAAGTCAGACCAAAAGTATAGATCCAGAGTGATCTTTAGGCAACAAAATCTAGTGAGTGAATGGAAAAACCTTTCTATTTATAACAAAATATTGAGTTAGTCTAGATATTGGTGCATAATTAAAATATTATTAACGAAATCAAGATCCAACTTTTATGGAATATTTTATTATATTTGTTGGAGGGAAAAAGAATTTGACTTGAGTCAAATCCCTTTATTTGTAAATAATAAACAAATAAATGATTTATTTATTATTTTAAGGATGTGGTTGAGTAATAATTAAATAAATAATGATTTATCTAACTATTTATGAGTAATTTAGTAAAATTTAAGAAGGAATATTTTTTAAATAAGGTTTAAATAATTATTCCTAGAAAATAATAAGATAAATAATGATTTATCTAATTAGTTTTCATGTTTTGGGTTAAATATGACCACGAATATTGATTAAATTGTTGTTTAACTAATTATTCCTTGAGGAAAATCAAACATATGTAGATTTATTTAATATTCCATCATGGGGTTTCCTGTTTAGACCATAAACAACTTAATAAAGGTGGTTTACTAAGTTACTTTTCATAGTGAAAGAAATTTTACTTAGGGTAAAATTGGTCTTGCATGGTGTACTTAGGTCCATCTAATAGTAACAGGTTAGATTGTTAGAGTTAACACAGCGGAAACATAAAACAAATAAGACACACACAGCATTCAACCATGAAAAATAGAGATTTTAACGTGGTTCACCCAACCAATCTAGGCTACGTCCACCTAACAGGGCATCGGAAATCTCATTCATCAACTCGAGAAAATACAATTGCAAAGTTTCTCATCTGCTCAGCTCTTCCTCACTACACATTCCTCATCATACTCAATTGCCTCAACGGGCTTACATTTTATAGCTGTGAATGGCAACAGACTCATAAATTCTCTCACAACAAATATAGGATGCATTAACTCCTCATCAGAAATTGATGGAGCCAATGTAGCAACAAATCCTATTGTTGTCACCTACATGAGATTTTCTCCAAATTTAATTAAAAAATAAGAAATAAAATCTCAAAAATCTCCACCTTGACAAAAATTAGCCTGATACCCTATTTCATTATTGTTTTTATCTTTTCTACAAGCCAAGAGAAGCCAGACACCATCGTAGCTTCTCTAACAAAACTGGTTTCGTGAACATGTCTGCACAATTTTCCTCTGTATGCACCTTTTCAAGAGAGACTCCCCTTTCAGTGATAACCTGTCTTACAAAATGGTACTTGATAGGTATATGCTTTGATTTACTATGATAGGCCGGATTCTTAGCCAAATGAATTGCACTTTGAATATCACAAAATAGCTTGATGTTTTCCTGCAACCTACCAAACTAACCAAACAAACCTTTCAACCAAACCACTTCTTTGCAAGCATGTGAAGCCGCTATGTATTTTGCTTCTGTAGTGGATAAATCAAAAATGTTCTGTAGCTTTGACATCCAGCTAATAGCTCCACCTGCAAGAGTAAAGACATACCCTGAAGTTGACCTTCTCTTATCCAAATCACCTGCAAAATCAGAATCAACATATCTGCAAACAAAATCACTGCTCCTGTTATAAGTGATACAGTAATCACCTGTGCCCCTCAAATACCGAAGCACCCATTTCACTGCTGACCAGCGTTCTTTTCTTGGATTTTCCATATACCTACTGACAACCCTAACTGCATGTGAAATATCTGGTCGAGTACAAACCATCGCATACATCAAACAACCTACTACATTGGCATATGGAATTCGAGACATATATTCCTTTTCTTCATTAGTGTTAGGACATAAACTTGAAGAAAGCTTAAAATGGGAAGCAAAAGGGACTGAAACAAGCTTCACATTGTTCATACCAAACCTCAAGAGTATCTTCTCAATATACTTCTGTTGTGATAGCCACAGCTTACCATTGCTCCTGTCTCTGAAAATCTCCATGCCCAAAATCTGTCTTGCTGCTCCTAGATCTTTCATATCAAACATCCTAGCCATCTGAGCCTTTAACCTATTGATCTCTATTATGCTTTTGCTTGCTAAAAGCATATCGTCAACATACAACACTAAGATAATGAACATGCCATTACTCAATTTCTTAAAGTAAACACAATGATCATATTCACTTCTTATATAATTTTGACTCATCATGAAAGAATCAAATTTATTGTACCATTGTCGAGGCGACTGCTTCAGACCATACAATGATTTCTTGAGCCTGCAGACAAATTTCTTGTTGCGATTTTGAACAAACCCTTCCGGTTTTTCCGTGTAAATCTCCTCATCTAAATCTCCATGTAAAAATGTAGTTTTAACATCTAGTTGCTGTAATTCTAAATCAAGTAAAGCAACTAATGCTAACACAATCCGAATTGAAACAATTTTTACAACTGGTGAAAATATCTCATGAAAGTCAATGCCGGCTTTCTGAGAAAAACCTTTCGCGACCAGCCTCGCTTTGTACCTGTCTTCTGTATCATCAACACCCTTCTTCAATTTGTAAACCCACTTACATCCCACAATTTTTCTGTCTTTAGGAAGTTCTACCAGATCCCATGTGGCATTCTTTGCTAACGCCTTCATCTCGTCCTTCATAGCCTCTTTCCACTTACCACTGTTTGAACCTTCTATAGCTTCCTGATAGCACAAAGGTTCATCATCGTTAGCAGTTAAAGAAACTAAAGTAACATAATCATCATACCTTTTAGGAAGTCGTCTGATTCTCGTATACCTCCTTAAAGATGTTTCTGGTAATTCCACAATTTGCTGATTATTATCTGTAGGAAATTCTTCATGATCAGCATCTGAAACACGTTCATGATCTGCATCTGAAACTTGTTCATGATCTGAATCTGAAACTTGTTCATCTGGACTATCATCAGTTTTTGAACTAGTTTCAAACTGAATGTGTTGAAGCTTAGGTTCATTATCCTATTTCAATTCATCATCTACATCTGGATTCTCAAGTGAGGATTCATTAAATTTAACATCTCTGTTAATGATGATCTTGTGAGTAGTAGGATCCCACAACCTGTATCCCTTAGTCCCATCACCATATCCAACAAAGATATATCTTTTTGATTTAGGATCTAACTTAGAACGCTGATGTTTCGGAACTAGAGCATATGCATCACAACCAAAACCTTTCAGTTTAGAATAATCACATGGATAACCTTTCCATACCTCTTGAGGAATTTTGCATCCTATCGCAGTTGATGGTGATCGATTTACCAAGTAACAAGCTGTAGAAACCGCTTCTGTCCACAATTCCTTCTGCAAATTGGCATTACTAAGCATACTTCTTGCTCTCTCTAAGAGAGTCCTGTTCATGCGTTCAGCAACTCCGTTTTGCTGAGGAGTATATACAGTGGTTTTATGTCTTTCGATCCCAACATCCTTGCAATAATTATCAAATTCCTTTGAAGTAAACTCACCACCATTGTCAGTTCTTAAACATTTAATGGTTCTTCCAGTGATGTTTTCAACTAATGCTCTAAACTGTTTGAAAACTGTGAATACATCAGACTTTTTCTTTAACATGTAGACCCACACTTTTCTAGAGAAATCATCAATAAAAGATACAAAATATGACGATCCTCCATATGAGGTTGTAGGAGATGGACCCCAAACATCAGAATGGATATAATCAAGGATTCCCTTACTATTATGTTTTCCAGCTTTAAACTTTTGCTTGCTTTGTTTCCCAAACAGAAAATGTTTGCAGAAATCTAACTTAGAAGATTTTAAACTAGGAAGTAACTTACGATCAGATAAAAATTTTAATCCTCTTTCGCTCATATGGCCCAACCTTTGATGCCATAAACGAATAGAATTACTGTCGTTTTCAGATACTGTAGAAGCATGATCTGACTCTGTTCTTCCTTCTAACTGAAAAAGATTTCCAACCTTCTTTGCTTTCATTACTAGTAAAATTCTTTTATAAACTTTCATTACTCCACCTTGAATAAAGGCTTTATATCCATTAGTGTCTAGTACTCCTAGTGAAATGAGTTTTTTTCTTATTTCAGGTACATGTCTTACATCAGTTATAATTTTATTTTTCCCATAAAACATTTTAATCTGGATGCTTCCAATTCCAACAATATTACACGAGACATCATTTCCCATGTAAACAACTCCATCATTGATTGATTTATAAGTTTTAAACCACTCTCTATGAATGCACATGTGATTTGACGCACCAGAATCTAACAGCCAATGTTGATCATGATTAGACAAACTAACTTATAACAGTTCATCACTCATACCTGAAATAGATGCCGACCCCGTATCTGTCGTGTTTGTTTTTTTTTTTTTTTTTTTATGTCGAAGAGTCTCCTTTGGATGTTTGTTGTCTCTTCCAACAGTCCTTCTTCAAGTGTCCTGATTTGCCACGAAACCAACACTTTACCTTAATCTTCTTCCCTTTTGATTTTGAACGCGAGTGGTTGTGCTTACTGAAGCGTCTTTCTTTAGAACGACCTCTGACCATCATTGCTTCTGATGTAGAGGTTTCTGAATTTGAACTCTTCCTTGTTTCTTTGGACAACAAAGCTCCAACAACATCATCAAATTCAAGGGTTTCTGATGAAATAAGACTTATAGAAGTAACAAAATGATCCCATGACTCAAGAAACGAGCATAATAAAGTTACAGCTTTATCTTCTGATTCAAATTTTACTTCTATACTTTCTAACTGCACCAGGAGAGTACTAAAGGTATTCATATGATCAGTTATCGTCGTACCTTCCTTCATGCGCAAGCTATACAACTGTCGCTTCAGAAGAATCCTATTGGTTAAGGATTTTTTCATTTACAACTTTTCAAGCTTTGTCCACAAACCAGGAGTAGTTTTCTCTGACACGATGTTAAACAAAAAATCATCTGCCAAACACAATCGAATGCCGCTCAGTGCTCTTTCATCCAAGTCACTCCATTCATCATCTGTCATGGTGTAAGGCCATTTGGCTTTTCCCAACAACGCCTTCGCCACGCCTTGTTGCACGAGTAGATCATACATCTTCACTTTCCAGATCTCGAAATTGTTTTTTCCATTTAACTTCTCGATTTCAAACCGGGCACTTTGTGTTTTTGCCATAGATTAATAGCTCGTGTCACAAAAATCTCCAATTTAAAAAGGAATTAGTTTTGATTAAAAAAGCCCTTGCCTTAAAAAAAAAAAAAATGCCCTTCTTCCAATAAAATGCCTTTCCCTTAATACCATATGCAAATGGCATTAAAATTACAAATCGATTTAAAACTTGTACAATATGAAGTTCCAACTTGTGACTTCATTTAAAAAATGATTTATAATGGGCCACCTCCTCTTAAACGAATAAAGTGCCACCATTTTTTAAAAAATCGATTTAAGTTTTAAAACTACCACTCAAATCGATACAAATCGATTTAAATATAAACTCAAATCCTTTTTTTTCATATATCGATTTGTTTTTTTTTGTTTTTAAAAAAGAAACATTGCACTAAAACTTTAATGCAAATCGATTTATATAAATCAATGTTGAAAAACTTCAAATCGTTTGTTCTTTTGTTTTTTTAAAACATTCCACTAAAAAAAAAATGATTTGAATGGCATTAAAAAAAACTTTGGCATTCGTCACTTTGTTGAACCAATGTGCAAAACGGCATTTGAATACGCTATGGCTACAATGCCTGTTCAACACAGCTAGTTCACCGTACCAAGCTGCCACCGCCGACGTACATTCTGTGTTTGATTTCTGTAGCCATATGCAAGTTCTATGCGGCTTTGCTGTGATAAATGTTCTGGCATTTAAATTTAACAGTCCATGGTATTTACAATCAACAGTCCACGACTCCTCCACTCTTACGCTCTGCATAGCAGCAGGCTCAACGGCTTTGATAGTGCACGAGCTTGACACAGCTCACGACCTCATTGCAAACAACAAGTCCCAAATGAAGCGCAGAACCAGACCCACGGCTCCTCCATCTTTCTTACGCTCGCTACCAACAATGTCGCCCTGTCTCCAACTTCAAGCTCCGATACCAAGTGTTAGAATTAACACAGTGGAAACATAAAATAAATAAGACACACACAACATTCAACCATGAAAAAAAGAGATTTTAACATGGTTCACCCAACCAATCTGGGCTACGTCCACCTAACAGGGCATCGGCAATCTCATTCATCAACTGGAGAAAATACAATTGCAGAGTTTCTCATCTTCTCAGCTCTTCCTCACTACATATTCCTTATCATACTCACTTGCCTCAATAGGCTTACATTTTATAGCTGTGAATGGCAACATACTCATAAATTCTCTCACAAAAAATATAGGATGCATTAACTCCTCATGAGAAATTGATGGAGCCAATGTAGCAACAAATCCTATTGCTGTCACCTACATGAGATTTTCTCCAAATTTAATTAAAAAATAAGAAATAAAATCTCAACATAGATCACCAAAAAATGGTGTAACAGATTGCCCCCCAGTGTGTGAGTGTTAGGAGCTAATCCTATGACTGAAGTACATTGTAATAACTCAATCACTAGACACCGAAGGGGAAGTCAAAGAGAGAGAAATATAAGGTAGAACGAAGTGCTAAAGGACTAGAACCTGAGGAGGCAAGACTTACAGGTGTGAGAAGTCTCTTTTATGAGTGAGTACTTGTGCTATAAGCGGTGGGGGAGGCATACCTATGCCCGCTGAGACAAAGTACAAGGAATAGTGGATCTAGTAAACAAGGGACTGAACAATATAGTACATGTTGGCATAAACATGAGCTAGGTAAAAACATGATAATGAATCCCACATACATACTGTGCCTGGGATAACAACCAGGACTTATACATTAATATATGAGTACATGAGATACAACTACAACCCGAATGCCCCTGTAAACATGAAAGGGCTCTAAAAATATAGCTAATATATGCAAACAGAAATGCACTGTAAGCGGGTGAGGCCGACATCATCAAATATATGGAGCTACATCAAAGGATGTAATGAAGAGGTCATTCGAGCGTGTGGGGGGCTACCTATAGAGCCACCCCCTCATGAGGGCTAAAACATCTTGCACACACCCAAGAATCACTGATATGAGCTGCTGCATCACTGAAACATCAAATATACGGATCTCAATCATGCTGAAAGGATATAGAGCTGAGAAAAAATAAATTCAAAGGGAAATAATGAGTCCCTTTTCCTGATCCAAGACACCGAACAAGAGTGGAAGATGGAACCAAGGTACACTGCCCTCTAGACCTGTCTTCTCGAATGAATGATATGATGTCGAGAAAAGGATGTTTGCCATAGGTGAGGCAATAAGTGATCCTCAACTAAGGCACGAGAGAAAATAGTAGAGCAACTGATAGACTGACACCAGGGATGATGATGAAATGGGGGGTAGTAAGTGGTGGATGGATGACTTCCCTTGTTAGAGCATAAAGGGCATGTATGACCTGGCAGCAACTGACACAATATCATGAGGGATAGGGGAAAGTAGGACTGAAGGCCATAATGTGCTATACAAGAGAGGAACCAGGCAATGAAGGATGGAGGACTATAGTGGGATACAAGGGGACTCGGGATAGACTCCATCAATGCAATGATGACTCAACTTGGATGCTCTAAAGAAGGGAAACTCGACGATGCTGCCACACAGAAAAGGTCCAATGGGGACCATAAAAACATGAGTACATGATGGTTACTCATGAATAAAATCAACACAAGCATGGACAAGTATGAAGGCAAAATGGTGCCCCAAGTACAAGTGTTGCAGGTGAAGAAATTCGATTTTGAGGAGTGGTGAAGTGACTCTTCTTCGACAAAATCTGTCCTAGTGAAGTATCAAATCACAGAAAACTAACATATACCCATTTGAGGGCTCAGTGAGAGCTTTCCAACGGTACAGACGGTTTGTCAAACTGAGCTACAGTTTGGCCACAGTGGGCGAAGGAAAAATCTAGGGTTTCTCTTTTAATAAGGAATTTTCTCTCCAAATTAACTCATTTGTAGGTGTAGTTGTGGTGAATGTAGAGAGGAGCGAAGGCCCTAAATCTTGCGGCAATTGTAGCGGATAAACCGATCATTGGATTCGAGATTCGTCAGTTGCAGGTAAGAGGCTTAACCCTACTTTTTCTTTTAAGGGGATCAAAATTTCAGTTTAGGCACCCAGAGCTCATGAAAAGTCCAGGTTGCACTTTTTGGGGTCTGTTCTACGACCTGGGTAGCAGGTACTGGGCAGAAAACTACAACCTATCCCAGGAAATGACCTGAAAAGTGCTTCTTGTAAGAGAAAGGGGGTTTCAGTGTTGTTTTTTGCTGAGATATGGGATTTTTATGGTTAAGGGGCATAGGTGCCCCCAAGAATGTTATGGTCATACCAAATTTTATTTAGAAAGGGGGAATCTAAATACATTTTATGATGTGGTGTGCCATTTGTTTTTGTTATGGTTATGCAATTCGAGAATGGCAATGGAGGATTACCAATATCTTTTGGTATTGCATATATGAAGCAAATGGACTTAAGTTTTCGGATTGGCATAAATGTTGTCACTATCCCAAAGAGAGGATTTGGAGATAATGAACTGGTGCTCACCTAGAAAACCCATAGGTTGGTCAAGAACAATTTCTAGAGGACTAGGTTGTTGATGCAAGATGAAGGAGTGATGAGGGGTATCATCCCTAGAGTGTTTTGAAGTGATATGGGACTCTAGAGGTTCTTCTAAATGTGGAAGAATAATGGTACTAGATTCGACACGACCAGATACACTAGGAGAGTTGTGGAGAATTTCTTCTCTTGGTCTCTCAAATATGGGTGCCCCCTTACCCAAATATTGGGTGTCAATGTAATGGCTAGAAGGTGTATGTGGTTCAAATTCCAGCGTTCAATGTAAGGGGGGAAAGATAATTTCAGGGGTGGTAAATACTTCCAAAATGTCGTCATCATGATAGAAGATGAGGTGAATGATGGAAGAAAGACCACCTGACGTAATGAATCTACCTGAATCATCATCATGAGAAGAGAGTTTCACATGCGCATCATCATGAGGGGTGATGGAATAACAAGTAGATAAGGGATCCATTGATGTTGAACCTAGGGTGATCGCTGAAGGGAGGTCAAGCGAAATAGAAGGGAAGTCTCAGAGGGAGCTTCCACCGTGGATCTCATGAATGATGATAGGTAGTGGAAAATGGCCGAAGACTCTGTCATTTCGAAATCTAGAGGGGGAAGGTCTATGGGAGTCGATGTGTCCTCTGGTTCTGCTGAAGAAAAATGCGCAAATAAGGGAGTGGTGGACTCGTTGCACTTGGCCTTGAATTTTCAAACTACCGCTAGAGAGGTGTGGAAGTCCTCAATGCAGGGACAGAGGTGGGTATAATGGCCATGGAGATCATAAAAAGCATAGGGTTGTTTGTTGTGAATATTCTTGGGGTTCCTAGCTATAGTCGAGGAAGGAACAGAGGTTTCTGGGACTGTAGACTCAAGGAACGTGACATTAAACATGGGCTTGAGATGAGGCAACTCCGGAAAAATATGGGTGGCATGACTGAAAACATCACACAAAGCACACTGGATGGTACGCTTTGGAGGCCGAGGAGGGGCAAGGTTTGTCAGGGTAGCCTTGTCTTTTGATGCCCTCTTACGAGCTTTGCCCTTCTTACTCGAAGCGGTTGCAATAGGAGGTGGTTCCTGTTGAGGTGGCAGAGGCATTGTAACAGTGGGAGAAGTCATGGGGACTGGTTGAACTAGGGTCAAAGCAAGATAAGGTTTGGGTTGACTAGGCGGGGTAGCGGCTGGAGGGTCAAGGTACCAAATGGGAATCCTAAGGGTTAAGTTAGGGAGAGAGAGGGTATCCATGACAGGTACCGTGTACACTCTTCGGGGGGGGGAGATAGGAATGGTATCTAACCAGAGGAGGCGGGACGGCTCCAAGATGGTTAATTCCTAGAGGAACCATTCCAGGAGGGTAAAGAGGCTCATGGATACTAGATGTAGGTGAAGGGCTAGGAGGAGGAGGTCCAAAAGGCTGAATCGAAGGGATAGGAGTAGGCTTGGAGGGCAAGGAGGTTTCTGACTAGCCGAAGCGGGCCACTTGAGGGCACCCTGAGATGATTGCATCACGTAAACATTCGATGAGCTGGGATTAGAGACAGGAGGAGGAAGACCAGGGAATGTACCGAGCAATGAGGAGTCTTTGTAGATTTTGGGTGAGACACTGGTCAAAGGATTGACCGTTTTCTTATTGTCCACCGAAGAGATGATGGACTCAGGGGAGGTTTGAGACTTCGGTTCATAATATGTCAACTGGTCAATGGTGACTATCTTTCCGTTATGAGGGAAGGACATCTTGTGGTGAACCGCAGATGGGACAACAGACATCACATAGGTGTAGCTACAACCCAATTTAATGTTGTAATATAAGGGGGCATCTATGACTTCAATGTCAATGCAAACAGTCTTGCTCGCAAGAGTAATAGGACAGTTGCAGAATAAGCCAATGGGCTGGGAGGCATGGCCATCCCACGCTTGGAGAGTGATCGTGGAAGAAGCCAACTCAGGTGATCTGAGTTGCTTCCAAACTGAAGCAGACATCACGTAGGTGGATTCCCCCTCATCAATAATGCACTGGGAAACATTGGCGTTCCAGATCTTGACTGGGATTTGGAAGGTGACAGAAGCAGGGAGAGGAGTTCCAACATTGAAATGGCAATAGGAGATTGCGCCAAATCATCTACTATACTATATGAATGGGAAGCTTTGCTAGAAGTATCATTTGAGCATAGTGGTCCCTTAGGGATCTTGGTATGAACCTTCGCCTTAGGCTGAGGGATCTACAAGGGACCATTTGGTGTCGAAAGAGGCTCTGTAGGGACTGAAGGAGGTGGCTCAGGGACAAACGTAGCGGCAGGCTTGTTGTACTGACGGGACCGAGTCTGAAGATTGATGTATATGGTTAGAGGTTGATCAGAATTCATCATGAGAATCTGGTAATCGAATGTACCAGATCGAAGAGGTTGAGCGGCCACCTGACCTTCAAGTGGGTGGGTAGCCACAAATCCTTGCTGAGGGAAAGGATTAGTAAACACAGTCGGATGACTAGGTGCAACACTAGGAGGGATGGAAGGGGAGGCTTGTTGTTCTCGCAATGTTGCTTGATACTCCCACATCTTCTTCATTTGTGGTAAAAGAGGACAATCATGCGTGTAATTACCATAAACACCACAACAAGAACAAGGTTTGTTCGTGCGAACATGCATGTCGTACTTGGGCTGAGTGCCCTATTGCTGGTTAGCAGTGTTAGGAGCATTATTTTGAGGATTAGGTCTAGGATTACCGGAGGTAGATATATTTATAGTGCCTTTCCTCTTCTTTTTGGAAGGAGGAGGATTAGTCGCACCCTGCTGTGCATACACCTGCCCCTAAGGGGATGGTGGCTGTTGTTGTAGGGGTTGAGAAGGCAAGGGAGGAGGAGGTGCTAATATTGGAGGAGCTAGAGCACCAGGCTGTGGATATGGATAATAAGGAGTTTGGATAACATTGTGGTAAACAAGAGGTTGGGAAAAAGGAGGATGCATGCCGTATCCTGGATACATGCTACTGGGAGGGGGATAAGTGCATGAGGTGCTGGCGCACCCCCCCCGGGAGGAAAACCATAGCCAATGGGAGGCTGAGCGGATGGATGAGAGAGAGATCCAACGATACCATCGGTGGCATGAGATTCCCCCAGTGCGTTGGAACCATCATGTCTAGGAAGATCAGGTAGAACAGTATAAACATAACCTGACTAAACATAGATCAGGTCATATTTTAACGCAATTTGGAGAGCGGCTTCTTCGGTTTGAGGGAAATGTGAGGCGACATATTTGTGGATAAGGGGCAAGAGAGATTTAAGGAACCAGTCCATGTAGACACGATCTTCGAAGGTAGGGGCTCGACATAGGCTCTTTCTTCTCCACCATTCCTAGACATGATTGGATAGGCAGGTTGTAGACGATTGACGAAAAGAAGTTAGAAGTTTGGTACCAGTGACATAACGAAGGGGAAGCTACAAATAAGATAGAAAATACCAAGAAAGAGTCACAAAGGTGGTATGAGAGACTGAGGCCTGATCAAAATACCACTTAGAAGCTTCACCTGTAAGCATACGTTGGAACAACCAAAGACAAATAGAGTCATTCGTAATGGAGTTAGACGAACACCACATGTGGAAAGATCTAACATGATTTTTAGGATCTTCTCTAGAAAGGCCTTGGTCAGCATAGCAGGCCAACTAGTTTCATGGTGTATAGGGTCATTGATCAACTGATTAAAATCGGGAAGACTGAGGCCTACCATATATGGGAGCAAGGGAGCAGCCAGAGTACTTCCTGTTGCAGTCCCACTAGTAGTATTCCCAGCATTAGGGCCGGGGCCACCACTAGTGTTAGGTCCTGAAGCAGACATGGTGAAGGTTACATGAGGAGAACCGAGAGTGGAACTAGAAGGAGAACCCAATGAACTAGAAGAGGAGTCAGAGTGCAGACTCGGTGGAGGACTAACTCGAATCCTATGCAGAGGAGTAAGTCTTCCTACCGGAAACTGAGGATGAAGGCCAAGTAGTCTCCGGGATAAATGCCTTGGTGGAGCAATGATGACGACACAAACATGACACAAGGGGAAGAGAGACCAACAAGGGTGGAAAGGTGCAGGATCAACTTATTACAGTGTCGAAACAATGGCAGAGAGGTGCAGGATCAATTGATTTCAATGTTAAAGTCTTTGCTTAGCGGTGTTAACCAAGCTCTTCTTCACTTAGGGTGTGTGTGTAAAGTTTGTAATTTTAATTTTTAAACCCAGAAATTTGCAGAGAAAAAGAAAAAATTTGTTGTGTAACTGTAAATAAACCTACAGATAATAGTATATGAAACTGAAATAACAGTAAATAAACAACTCATAATGTAATAATCTAAAACCAAGAAGGCGAGCCTCTCAACAAGTAGTCTCTAGGTGGGAAAAAAACTAGTTTAAAATCACCAAAATAGCCAATAGATCTAAGGTCGGGAGGGACAAGGATCTAAAGGTGAGATCTGCTAGAAAGTGGTGTAGAAAAACAACAAAAAATTAGAGGAAAAATTGTTGTAAATGAGGAGGCGAAAGGCTATATCCTGGAGGGAAACGGAGTGGACCCTAGAGGAAAACCAAAAAAAAAGTAAATGAGGTGATCTGGATGGAAAAATAGCGAATCTAAAGTGGATCTAAAGGTGAGGTATCAGATCTGAAAAATGGCTTAACACTTTGAAAATTTCAGACAACCTGCAGCAGCTAAAACTCTTCCACCAAAAATGGAGGGCACTAAAGCCCTAGGGGGCTAGGGTCCCACTTAGTTGAGTAAAAAAAAACAAGTACAGGTTCAAAATGAGTGGAGACAGAGGTTAGAAAACCTTGAACAGAGGCCCAAACAAACCCATAAAACTTCCAGAAAAACTCCCGCAAAAAGTCCAGGTCACAGTTTCTGACCTGTTTCTTGTTGAGGTCACAGGTTTTGGGCAGATATCCACGTTTTGAAGCTCCAAGTTGCAAGTTTGGGGAAAAAAAGTGTGACCTGCACCTTTAGCACTCTCGGGAGAAGGTTTCAGCAGAATGTGTCGTCTCAGCTGCGACTGATGTTTGTCACCCACGCAATAGGTCTGAAACACAAAAGTTAGATTTTTTAATGTTTTAGGGTTTTATAGGTTAAGAAAAACATCAAGAAAAGAAAAACAAGAAGCTTAAGAGAAATCCTAGGGTTTGAAGCAGCTGG
The DNA here is from genome assembly GCA_034641835.2 of Pinus albicaulis. Classification (NCBI taxonomy): domain Eukaryota; kingdom Viridiplantae; phylum Streptophyta; class Pinopsida; order Pinales; family Pinaceae; genus Pinus; species Pinus albicaulis. The sequence continues at coordinate 551,135,618 of CM076571.1, forward strand.
ATATGTAGGGATCAGAAAAATGACAACGGTCGTAATTGTAAACCCGTGTGGAGTCACCAGTTGTTAGTATGAATCTTAATTGTAAGTGTACGAAAAAAGACCACTTTAGCTATGCATAAAAAAAAACCCTAATAGCAAATATGGTTGCCAATATATTTAGATCTGCAATTAGGTGATCAAGATAAATGCTACAAAAATCTAGATCTATGCATTAAAAAACATTAAGCAGTAAATAAAAACAAGATTTACTCCATGTATCCAATAGAAAAGACAAGCATATGTTGAATGAATTTTATATTAAGGGCACCTGGGTGGAAAACATAGAAGGATGTTACCAGTTCTCCTCAATAGGATGGGTTCTTGTAAGTCCTCAAAATTTCAGATCTAAAGTTCCTCTCTCTTGATGGTGTATAAAACCCAGACAAAAAAGGAACTCAAAGGGAGCTCACAAGCAACAAGATAGAAAAATATGGCAATGATGGTGGATCAAAATCTGACCAAAAGTATAGATCCAAAGTGATCTTTATGCAACAAAAGGTAGTGAGTGAATGGAAAAACCCTTCTATTTATAACAAAATATTGAGTTAGTCTAGATATTGGTGCATAATTAAAATATTATTAACCAAATCAAGATCCAAATTTTATGGAATATTTTATTATATTTGTTGGAGGGAAAAAGAATTTGACTTGGGTCAAATCCCTTTATTTATAAATAATAAATAAATAAATGATTTATTTATTATTTAAGGATGTGGTTGAGTAATAATTAAATAAATAATGATTTATTTAAGTATTTATGAGTTATTTGGTCAAATTTAACAAGGAATATTATTTAAATAAGGTTTAAATAATTATTCCTAGAAACTAATAAAATAAATAATGATTTATCTAATTAACTTTCCTATTTTGGGTTAAATATGACCAGGAATATTAATTAAATTGTTGTTTAACTAATTATTCTCTAAGTAAAATCAAAACAAATGTAGATTTATTTAATATTTCCTCATGGGGTTTCCTGTTTAGACCTTAAACTACTTAATAAATGTGGTTTAAATAGTTACTTTTCATATTGAAAGAAATTTTACATAGGGTAAAATTGGTCTTACATGGTGTACTTAGGTCCATCTAATAGTAACAGGTTAGATGACCAAAAAATGGTGTAACAGTTGGATTCCATTTGACATTCACATGTTCAGGTTTGAGGAAGGAACTTACTTCTGTTTGTAATGTTTTCTTCTTGAACTAGCATTCTCCAGTGGCTGAGGTTTGAGTAGCTCTAGCTATGATGGTTTTAAAGATTTTGAAATCATTGCTCCCAAGCATGATTTTCTCACCATAAAAACTCTAAGCAAAGGCTTGTATTAAAGCCACATTTTGTCCGGAAAATTTCTGCAAAAACTTATACCTGTCTGCTGACTTAAATTGGGACTTTTCTCTAGCGACAAAAAACATGGTGTTTTCTGGCTCAGACCTATTAACATTACCAACTTTACCCACACTTCTCAACCTAGAGGTAAAACCCTACACGCAGCCCTGATTTCCTGCCTTGGAATGGTAAATTGGTTGCTGGAGGATATGGCTCTGTTAGTTGTAACCTCCACAGAAAACCTTGGTCATTATAATAGTGAGTCTAAACCTCTGAATTTGCGCCCTTAATCATGGTATGTTGTAAGGGCATGATTTGAAATGATTCAAATACGGGTGCCAAGTCACCCCATAACTCGTAGCACTCCATTGCATCATTTAATAATTGATACCTTGTACCCTAATCTCCACTTCAGCTTAAATAGGGTAGCCATAGGTTAGTCGCATTAATAATATGATCATTCACTTATAATGATTCTCCTAAGTTAAAAATAATTACTCTTTAAAAAAAAATAATCATGTCATAACATAGTAGACCTCAACTAACTTCAAAGAGGAATTATCTCTTCCTGAAAATACTCCTTGCAACCCCTTATGCAGTTTTGGAGAAATCGATGCCTTAATCTCTGCATTTCAGTGTAACTAAGCTTTAGATAAATAGCTTCCCTTTTCTCTGTGTCACCAATGTAAACAGGTTCCTGAAGAAATAGCTACCCTTTTCTCCGTGTCACCACTGTAACCTTTAATTTTGAGAAATACTTGGCATTTTTTATCACTGTGTTAGTAATGAAATTTTTACAAGGGTAGCTATAATCTTGGAAAGAGAAGCCATCATTTTATTACACAAATGACCAATAACCTTTGACAGTAACCTAAGTTAAAAAAATATTTTTAACTTCTTTTATGAACCTAAGACACAATACAACCTATACAACTTAAAAAATTGTTTTGGTTTTAAGAATCTTTTTGGCTAATAATGAAAATGACTCGAACTTTGACAGAGGATAAGGAACAAAAAAATTTGAAAACAGTGACGCACTGACAGTCAGACTATTAACATTTATAGTGCTACCAATGGCTCCTATTGGGGATGAAGTCCTCCCTGTGAGGCTTCAAGGACTGTAGACTCAGTGCCTTAAAACTTTCAAAATTCAGAAGACTTTTGGAAATTATAACTAGGAATAAATTTTGATTGAATGGACTCAAGACTGACCATATTTACAGACACAAGTACCATTGGGCATGGAGTTTAATTGACACATTTATCTAGATATTTACAATGGAATGACTGACTAACTCATTAAACATGGAAGTTCTTAAGGAAATGACCATTAACTGGACCTCCAATCGACTGATCATCATCTAGATGCTTGAGCAGAAATGTATTGTTTTCCAAAACTTGAGCAATTCCAAATGGTCCAAACCATAAATTGTCAAACTTACCATGCTTTCCATGGTCTTCCCTTCTGATATCCAATGCAACACCAAATAATTTTCCTGAAATAATTGTTGATTTTATCTTTTATAAAAAACATATTTGACTTTGGTCGAATATTTCTGTACTTTGTTCATCAACGATTATCTGATTTGATGAGCTTCTATCAGCTACATCACTCTCCTTTGAATTTAATTTTCATCATCAATTTCATCTTGCATAAACTTCATAACAAGAAGAGCTAATTTCAATGGCATTACAACATGAGTACCATAGACAAGCTGAATGGAAGACATTCCAATTGATCTTTTGCCACTTACCCTGTCTACCTAAAAAGCATGAACTAACTGAGTGTCCCAATCTCTCTTATTTTCAGGAAACATCTTCCTAATGATTCTAACCAAGATTTTATTGGATGACTCAACTAAAACATTACCTTGAGGGTAATAAGGTGTAGAATGAGTCAATTCAATACCATATTGCCGACATAAACTATTCATCTTAGTAGACCTAAAATCCATTTCATTATCAGTCACTAATTTCTGAGGACAACCAAATCTAGACATAATTTTTTCCATCAAAAATTTGATTATTACCATATCAGTTTCATTCCTGGTTGGAATAGCTTCAATCCAATTAGTAAAATAGTCTGTAGTTGTAAGAATCTACCTATGTTGTCCTGATGAAGGTGGATGAATTTCATCGATGAAGTCTAACCCCCACTATTGGAAAGGAACATCTGTTGAAATAGGAATAAGAGGTAATGGAAGTAACTTTTGCTTACTGACAAACTTTTGAAATTCAACACAAGTCCCGAATTTTGCAAAAACATCAGAGAAAAGAGTTGGCCAATAATAACCAACTCTTAAGTTTTTGTTTGCAGCAGCTTTCCAATACAAATTTCCTCCACGCATCCATACATGTATCTCTGACACAATCTCTTGCGACTCAACTTCATCTACACATCTTAATAAGACTCCCACAGAGTCTTTCCAGTAAATATGGTCTTCCAGAATGCAATACTTAATAGCCTTCAATTTAAAATCTCTCATTTTTTACTTCTCCATTTCAGGGAGACAATTGAAATTTAACAAAAAATTTACTATTTCCTTATACCTATTTGAATGAAAGATTTCAGGATAATCAGTTATACCTTCTCCATATTTTTCCTCAACTACCTCCATATTCAGATTTAGAGCCTTGCAATTAGATTCAACCATCAGGCGAGCCAAGCCTTGTCCTTTTATCAATTTAGTAGGTTTGATATCAATATTAAATTCCATAATTTTGGTCAACCATATTCCCCTCCTACCATCTGTGTTTGGCTGCAGTAGTACATCTTTGACAATAATATTTGGTACAAAAACAACATTTTTTCAATGTAACACAAACTCGAAAAGTCTTTAAAGCCTTAACTAGTGCATATGCTTGTTTTTCAGTCAAGTTGTACTTTAATTCAACATATATTAAAGCATGACTGAAAAATGTAATAGGTTGTTCTAAACCTTATTTGTTCTTTTGTAAGAAGACAAATGAAATTGTTTCTTTTGACGCATATGAAAAAATCAGAAAATATTTTTCAACATCAGGACTAATTAAAACTGGAGCTTCAGTCAAGGCAGACTTGATTGCTGAAAAATATTTTTTTCTTCATCTCACCACTTGAATTTTGCATCTTTATTTAGCAATATATTTATGTGTTTGATCATCTCTGCAAAATTTGGGACAAAGTGCGTCAGAAAATTAATTTTCCCGAAAAATGATTGCAATTCTTTTTTATTCCTTGGCAAACCAATCTTTTGAATAGCCTCAACTCTCCCTAGATCAATACATATACCACTTTCTTTCACAATATGTCCCAATAATTTTCCTTCTTGAACAACAAAGGATGACTTCTTTGGGTTCAAGAACAAACCAAATTTTACATTTGTGAGAAACTTGTTTTAAATGTTTCAAATGATATTCATCATATTTTGAATAAAATGTAATGTCATCCAAGTAAATAACTACAAATCTTTATTTTTCTCCTGCAAAGACAATATCCATTTCCTGCTAAAATGTTGTTCTTGCATTTATTAGACCAAACGACGTTTTATTGTACATGAATGTTCCCCAAGGTGTAGTAAATGTTGTCTTCTCTCTATCTTGTTTATCAACTAAGATTTGATTATACCCTGAAAAGTCACCTATCATTGACAATCTCTTAAAGCCTACAAATTTCTGCAAAATATAATCCATCTTGGGTAATGGATAGTTATCCTTCAATGAACATCGGTCCAGATTGTGAAAATCAACAAAAAATCTTATTTCTCCATTCTTCTTTTGAATCGAAACTATATTAGCTACCCAATTAGAAAATCTTAAAGATGCCATTATTTTATGATTTCTTTTTCAATGATAGGGAGCAGCATGGGATTGATATGCCTTATATTATGTGCTACAGGCTTTGCTTATGATTTTAGGGGAATTTTATGCTCCATTATATCTCTATCATAGGTCTTAAACTCACTGTAGGACCATGCAAAAATATCTGCATATTGTTTCAACAACTTAACATATCTTGTTCTAGTTTCTACAGTAAGAAATTTAGAAACTTTGACTAATTTTGGCTGATTTTCTATACCAATGATACAGTCAATTGTACTCTCTTCACCAAATTTATTTTTAGGCTTTAAAAATACATCATTATTGTGAAACAATATTTTTAAAGGAACTGGGCCCTTAGGAATATATTTAGTTTTTAGATCAATAATGTCTTTCCGAGCCATGGTATTTTTGAAAGACTTGTTGTTTTTATTTTCAACAATGTCCTGCTCATCATCAATTTGAATATCTGTAAACTCTTCAACACACGCTATTTTTTTTAATTTCTTTGTCATCCTCAAATACTTGCAAGTATTATATGTTATCAGGAATAGAAGGTCTATTTTTTATTTGAACATCATATGTTGCCTTGACATCAAAAGGAACTTTGAAATTACTAGTAGCTATAGCTAGTGAATCAACCATTTGATTTTCCTCTCTAGTGACAAAATTTACATTGAATGCTAAAAAATAATGCTAAATAAAGTCCCACATTTCATTCCTATAATTCTTCAATTTGGAATTTTTAACTTGAGAGTTGTTTCTCACCTGCCTTATCACCAATTCTAAATCACCAAAAGCAACTAGTTGCTCAACCCCCAAATCTCTCGCTGCCTTCATACCCAAAACAAGCTCTTCATATTCGTAAGTGTTATTAGTGGTAGAAAATTGCAGTTTATATGATATATTTACCATTTGCTGAGTGTGAGAAATGAGAACTACACCAGCTCTCGATCCTTCTCTTGATGAGGCTCCATCAAAGTACAATTTCCAGTTCTTTGCTCCCGCTAAATGTTGCTCATTTGTATTTTGAAAATGTTATTTTTCACTGATCTCAGACTAGAAATTGTTATCTTCAGTAGCAAGTGTAAAATGGATGACCGAAATTCCTTTTCCTCGGCATATATAAGATGGTTTGAGGGATTATGTTAATCACTAATGATATAGGCCATTTGGTTTTCCCTATACAACCTCCTGAATTCTCCTCCAAACACTAGGATTGTGGCATATGACATGTCCATCTGAAGAGTGCCACCCAGTTTTTTAGAGTAAGATCTGGAAAAAGAAATTCCAAATCTAGAAGGTATGTCTGCAACTACTATGTCCATCACTAAAATTTTCATAGGAATTTGGGTAAGAGAAACAACTAGGTCTTTAATCACACCCATACACTTGAATTTTTTGGAATAAAAGGTGTATAAGTCGTGGTATTTCTTGGTGATTTCTAATCCTAATTCAAACATCAATTTATTTGGAATTAGATTTTGAGAAGCCCCAGAATCTAATAAAAAATTATGCAGCAATTTGTCATGTATATTGAGAAAAAGATAGAAAGGTGTTGAATGATCATCATTTTGGTATTGAACATGATAGTTTAACTAAATAGTGGGATGTTCATCCTCAATACTGACTGGATCAGGAACAAGAGGTGGCTATAACAAGCTTTTAAATGACTCTTTGTATGCTGTAATTTTCAACAATTCCTGAAGTGGAACATGGAACTTGATTTTATTTAGTTCTGATTTGAAACTGAAATAAAGAGGAGCTAATTCGTTATTTTCTACAAAAAATTTGATGATTGGGGCATAATTATGAGGTGGAGGGACATCACTGACTTTGGCCTTTTATTTAGCAGCTTGTTTTTCAAAATCTAATTTTTCTTGAGGTTGTTGAACAGGACTTTTAGACCTCTTAGGATAATTTCTGTTTTGAGTCTCTTGTTGTTTTTTATCATTTTGTGCATGAATTTGAGCATTTTCATCATCTGAAAATAAATATATCCTTGACTAATATTCATATTCATGCAAAGTCAAACAAGTTGACTGTGATGTTTCTCCTACAAGGTTTATGTCTTCATTTTCTTCCTCATTTTCTTGTTGCTCTTCTTCTACAAAATTATTCAAAGGAGGTTGAAAATTTTGATCATCAGCATTCCTCCTTGGGTGTTGCAAGATGTGTTGAGGCTAAAAAGGTCTTTTGAAAGGAGCCTAATTTCTATTGGCTTCATTTTGATTGGATCTAGAAACTGGTTTGTTCTCAAACTGCATTTTTTTCATCTTAGAGGCATGTTCTTTGATCGAATTTGACATTTTCTCAATATTTTCTTCAATTGTGAGAGTTTTCAAGAAGAAGGTTTTTCTTCTTTCATTTTATTTTTGTCTTTTGCTGCTTTATCCTCTTCCAATTTGAATTTATTTGATGCCATAAGATTAGACTGCAATCCAATTGCAGCCTCTTGCATATCCATCAATTTTTGTGCTTTCTCAGCCCTTAACCATAAATAAAACTCAAAATCCAAAGCATTGGAAAAATTTATCATGGATGTGGTTTCAGGATGCTTATTTTCTTCAAGACTTTTTTTGATAAATTTTATTAAACCTCTTTGTAAAATCAACCAATGACTCATCTATCTTCTTTTTTAGAGTTCCAAACTCTGTAAGGTGGTATACATAATCTTTCCTATCACCCCATTGTTTCACAAATACTTCCTCCAATTCATCTATTCATGTTATTGTGTTTAGTGGTAGACTTCTAAACCATTTACAAGCTTTATCTCCATCCAAGCTCTGAACAAAAAGCCTTGACTAGACATATTCATGTTCAATGTTCGGGTTATCAGAATAACTATAGAAAGAAACCAAATGTTCTTCAGCAGGAAATCCTTCTCCCTCTTCTGTATATTTTGGCAGATATTTTAAATAATCCCCTTGATGAAGAGGATGAAAATGTTGAGGAAGAGAAAGTGGTGCATATCTTGCAACCACTATCTGCTGCATCCTTGTAAGGGCAGGTCGAGCCATGGTTTGCTGATGTATAGATGATGGATGGCTGGTTGAGGTATTTGTTTTGTAACTATGAATTACAGTATCTGGAATTTGAATCTAATTTGGGACAATAGGAAATTGGAATTCTTGGGCCTATTCTTCAAGTTTTGGGACTGAAAACAGTGGATTTTCAAAGAGATGAATAGAGGAGGTCTTCGTTTCACCTCCTACATAAGAATCAGATTAAAAAATTGTCTCTCAAGAGGATGAAGCAAAATTCAAATTTATTTTTCTGAGTTAAAAGTCTGATAAGTTTAAATTCAGACCTTCATGAGCATTCCCTTCTAGTGGATGAGAAGAGGATGACCCAATAGCTAGATTTCAAGACAGAGGAAAATAATCTTGCTAAGGGGTATAAAAAGACTCATATTCAGGATGAGTTTGAAGGAAATTTAGAATGGTTTTAAGATCTGGTTCAGTCAAAACATCCCTATCTAGAAAAGGTGCAATTTCCAATACTTGTTCTAAATCCCCTTCTATAAGCTTAAAGTTTTCTGATTCTTTATTGACACTTAAAACCTCTGTTTTTTATTCTTTGATTGGAATGGTGCTTATCTGAGATTTACTAAATGATGAGTGAGAAAAACTTTCAACTGAGCTTATGTAGTATACCTAGGGGGGTAATATAGGGTATAGAGGGAGGTACCCAAGGGAATAATATGATGTAATAATGTAAGAATGATAAATAAATGGGCCATAGTTAATAAATAAAGTGGTTAACCCACATTATGCAAGGAACCACATGTAGCTAGGGAATAAAATCATAAGCCCATTGTATTGGATGTATGGTATTGAGAGACCCATGGTAACTACCCATCTCATTGCATGTATGAAACATACATAGAGACTAGAGAATCTCCATTCAGAGATGTCAAGGATTAGTGTATTGGCAAGCATATGGCTTATGGAGTGATCTCCTTCCTTAAGGAGTGAAAGTATGGTGTTTCCATACCTCAAGGGTTTTGATATCAATGAATATTTGAAGTTTTTTATTCCATGGTGTTATTTCTTGGGCTTATATATTTTCTTTTCAAATCTATTACAGCCTAGGTTAACATCATTTACTTTATTTTCTAGGGAAGCAATTTCAACCTGAGATTTTTCAGCAAAATCCTTTGAAACTAATTTTTTTTTTCATTCTAAAGTAAATGATGGTACCTTTTGCTTTGGAATGTACTTTTTATGTACCTTCTTCACTGACTGACATGTGGCTTCAACTTATCTCTGTTTTCCTTTTGCATCTTTAATGATCTTCTTTGGGTCAGCAACTGGAGTTACAGTAGGTGATCTGTGATTTCTCCTTATAATAGGAGGTCTTGAAACCCCTATTCCTCTTTGTGAAGTTGCCATGTGAACCAATTTGGAGTCTTCTTTAAGTCACCAATTATTTTTCACCATCAAGAATTGATCATCAACGATTTAAAACAAGAAACTAGGGAGAATATTTTGTTTCAAGGCCTTCATCTCCCAACAGACACACCAAATGATGTTAGCACTGGAATCAGCACTTCGACTACTTCAAGTGCTTGACCAATCACATCCTAAGATCTAGGGAAATTCAATGATTTGGATTACATGATTGGTAGGTGGTTTAAGCTCTCAATCACTGAAAAGAGATTTTAGTCAAGATCACTGTTACACTAATGCGGGTATTGAGTCTTGATATGGTAGTAAAAAGTAAGTTTGTAACCTATGGAAGGAAGAAAGTATGAAATAGTGGATGGGACAGTGGGTTTGCAATATAGAAGTCCACAACTTTGATGAAAAATAACACAAGAAATATTTTGACAATATATCAACAAGGGAAAGCTATATCAAGGCTTACAGTAATCTTATTGAAATATCATGAAAGGTCACTATCATATGTAATTCTTCTTTAAACTATTATTATATATATATCATCAAGAAATATCAACGAATAATACTTACAACATTTGATAAGATACATAAATCCATCAAGGGACTCATAAAAACATACAACAACATTTAAAATTAAGAAATGTAACTAAAGATATTGAGGTGCATAAACAGATAGAAAGGTTAACAATACACTTATCAAGTAGGTAATAAGTCCTCAAGATTTTTCTTCAATATCATTCACTGAAAAGTACACTGATGATATGAGTAAAATATTCACAAATGACAAACCTTTTCTCCATTGAGTTTCACCATATATATACAAAAGGTATAATGCTGAAATTTCCACAAAAAGTGTGAATATTTCTCTAGAAGTTATTACATTCCTATATAAAAGGTAAGGTTTATCCTAAAACTTAGTACAAAGTGGTGCTTCATAAGTACAACATAAATAAAATAAAAAACATGATGGCTTGTAGTTTAGAGTAACTGGATGATATGGCAAGATGGTAGCAGACTGATTTTCTTTTCTAGTATAAATACTTCCTCTAAAGTGAAACTGACAACTGAGATTGCCATGTGGTTGTTTCCCCAAAAAGTTAAAAAAAAAGAATTCTAAAAACTTGGAAGGTATCTTGCTTAATGGACACCTGGCAGGATATTTTTCTGTCGATAATTCATGCATGTAACTACTCTTCAATAGCACCCCTCATGACTTGAATGAAAACTGCCTCCACTCCCCTCATATAAAAAATCAGGAAATAATAGCTACCCTTTTCAAAATTAGGTAGCTATTACCAGAAATTATGCAAATAGCTATGTTTGTAGGTTAAGCCAAAAATTTCTGAGCCTCTCTTGAAATATTTAGATAAAATCAAGTGTTGAAGCAAAATTTTTGAGAGACTCTACCTTAGTAAGCCTTTTAGTTTGTAATATTCTGCAATGGGGAAAGAAACAATATAGCTCATAAAATGAAAGTAACAACAAATATTTAACAAAAGAAACCATGAGACCAATATGGAGTCATAAATCTATGTATTAGAACATAAAATCAATACAAAATAGTGAGGCATAAATCATATACAATGAGGAAACAAGCCTCCCATAATAAATCACTCCCAAATATGAGTTGTTGTTACAATACAAAATGCCGGAGAGAAACTAAAACACACTAATATCAAGCATAAATAAAACTAGAGATGATAAAATTATATAAAAATACTTATATAGGCCCCAATAGAGTCTAAACATACAAATCTAGGCATTAGATCAGCTTTACAAGACAACCCAAGAGGGTTTCCAGAAAATGCACACAATGTGTGAATGTAAGTTGTAGCCCTAGGGCTGAAGGTATGCTGCAAGAACATAAATGAGGAGATATGGCTGAAGCTAATGTAGAAAAATATATATCTTCTCCAATAGATCCACTGGATGAAAGAATGGCTCCTCCACTGAAGAAATCACGTCCCAAAATAACCACTGCAACCACCCCTACAACTCCTCCCTAAAATAGCGTAGATCTGAGCTGAAACAACATTGTAGGGGATGAATACTCCTTATCCTGCTACTAATTGTGTCAATAAAGCTCAAGGGGCTTCTTTATAGGTCCTCTAATGGATGGAAACCTTCCTCCACTGCAAAACTAGCTCTGAAGACACCCAATCTAATTCTCCACTACTGCACCCTGCAACATAGCACAGTATTCTCTAGAAACTGCATTGATGAAGAAAGTTGTAGCTTGGCCTTGAGCATAAATGTGGAAATGTAGTGCAAGGCTCCTCCAATAGGCCTCTCAAGGAAATATATGGGATTCCCACTTGGGAACACCCTGTGCTAAACAACAGTGCAAACTCAACTAAACAACTGAAGGATGCCAAAACTCTAAATAGACCATACGCAAAGTAATAATCCAAAACTTCCCCTCATATGGCTACCATTCTCTTCCTTATATAGGTTATGAGCTTCCATGCCCTTAGCCCCACTCAATTAGGTCATTTACTTCATGCAATAAATCTCCCTACAAAACTGTGTTATTCCTCATTTATTGTCCACTCCTCCATAACAACATTGTTGATTTAGTCAAGGTTGACCTATTCAACATGATCCAACCCCTGTTCATACTCAAAAGTGTTTTATTTAGCTTCTTATAAGGTCTCCTTTCACACTTGAAGTTTTTTTATTGCTGCTAAGGAGATTTATGGGCCTCCCCACCCATTTATTCACCTACCTAGTGAAAAAATAATCTATAATATTCCATTTAGCTAAAAGCTAAATTTTAGGAATATTACATTCCTCCCCTCCAAAATGTTGCTTTTCCTCAAGCAACTGTAAAGGTGGAGAAAAATTCTCCCCTCCTCCTCTTGTGGCCTCCTCATCAAATAGTCTCCACCATTGCTTCAAATATTCTACAAAAATTCTACCTCCCAATGATTCCTCCCATATGTGCAAGTTGGCGTTTGGTGGATAAACCAAATGGCTCTCATCATGAGAAAATGGAAGGTCTATATGGAATAATTCTTGCTTTCAAATGGCCTCCTCAAGGTAGGAGTGATGACAAGCACAGGGTATCTCATTCCAAATTAGACACTCCCATCTCCATGCTATCATCCAAATGAAATGAATCACCTTCCAGCATGGTAATTCGTAGAAAAATTTCCCCCAATTTCTCATGAGAGGCATATCCCAAGTTCTCCAAACAATCATATGGCCCACCTCATAAAGAAACAAGTGATCCATTGTAGTGGCCATATCATTTCCCATGCTCCTCCTAAATCATGAAGCATAAAGGGTGTGGGAAATTTCATTCCCCATGGACACATCCAACCAATGTGTCTCTCCTCAAATCATGTTCCCAACAAAGATAAGAACATCATCAGCATATGGAATCATATTAAAGTCATGCTAGCTGCCATATGTAATAAGGGAGAAGGACAATGGTCCCTCAAGTGCAACCAAAACAGTTTTGCTCCTAACTGCCATAGATTATGATAGAACAAGTGTTTCCCCCACCACTTGCTTTATGTCTAAATTTTTCATTGAGAAGGGGTATGATGGTTAGCATGAACACCAGAATGACTTACTTTCCCAAAATATCTAGGAATGAATACTGTCACAGTGACCCTAAGTATTTATGAAGCTAAAGAAAATGAAAGTATATAGTAAGGTATAACATGATGCTCATAAATAAAATCCTTACCATACACTTGGTTCAAGCTAGTGAGGTAGCTCATGGATGAGCTCCCTCTCACACCCAAAGAATAAGGAGGTGGTGATTATGACTCTTTCCAAGAGTTAGGTTTCTCATCACCCTCCAAACAATCTATGAACTTCTTCATATGATAATTAATCTCCTCTTTGAAGCCTTCCCACATGAATCCCTCCAAGATAGTATCACATGCTCTAATGAAACTACTAGGATTGGAAATTAAGATCTCATAGGCTGAATATAATAGTTTGACCTTGAGCTTTGAGGCTTTAGCCAGGAAGATCCTGTGCTGATAAAAGATGACCCCATCTCCCAGTGTGTATCCTCCATATGGTGATTGGTCATCAAGTATCTTTCATGTAAAGAGATACTTGGAGTATTCCACCAATAATTGTGATCTACGATAAGGCTCTAAACTCTCTAATGACTGTGCTATTGATCTATACTGTATAGCTCCTGCCATGTGGTTTCCTTCTTCCTTGACATCTCATATGCAAAATTTAAGCAGCGGTGTGCTGCTAACATGTTCCTACTACATTTCCTGTAGCTGCTCATGCTCAAGTGGAGGTAGAATCTTTGGAGGTTAGTCTTCCATAGGAAGCTATCACCTCTCCAAAATCTCCTAATTTTTTCCAATGCATGCATGAGTGGCCAACCTCCTCTACAAAATGGGGAAGATTCCTCCCTATGTGGAAGTATCCTCCTATTCTCCACTACCATGGCGTAGTCTCCTTGCACCATGATGGTTCCATCCTCCATCTCGGAAACATATTATCCCAGTATAGAATAGCTGATAAGAGTGGGTAATGGTCATATTGGGAGAATGTCTCCCTCCTCCTTGAGCCTATCCAAGAGTCTCTGTGTTGTGCCAAATCCTCCCAAGGTTCTCACCCCTCCTAGATCAATGAGTGGTAAGATGTATCTCATCTCTTGATCTGATGGTCTCCCCGGTGGAATTCCTCCATGTAATGAGACATCAAAGTCTGAAGTAGACTATATAGGTGAGTGGACTGATTTTTCCCTCCTTTTACTGTGAAAAATAGTCTCCTTCTTCTGTATATAAACCCTTTGAAATAAACAAGGGTGCATGCTTTCCATCCTTTGATGCTGACCCACCTTTTCTTCTCCTCCTTCCATCAAGGTATTTCTACCCGTTACTACTGACATATGCTGCTCCATGGGAACCTTTTGAAAATATGAAAAAGCTCCTCTAATTGAAGCAATAGCTTCATGCCCATGCCCATGAGGTGATGGTCCTCCACTTGAAGTGACAATGCTGTTTCTTTATCTCTGCTCTTCTTCCTCATCAATATTTGAAACTACCTCATCAACAATGAGATACCCTAGATCTTGGTCTTCCCTTGAAGGAGCACTACAAGGA